>JADBJO010000161.1:737500-742500 GCA_016801955.1 Conus betulinus
CACAATTACTCTTGTGTTTCCATCGTCCATCCATTCTCCCTGCGATTTTTTCTTCCTTCCCACACCTCTCCTACCCTCTTCCTCAACCACAGATTATTACTCCAAAAACCCCCCACCCCACCCGCCCCCCATTTTCTCCTCTTTAAAGTATGTGTGTACCCGCCCCATGTTACTTCTCCTCTCCCTCTTCCTTCGGTTTGCTGTTGTTGTTGTTGTTGTTGTTGTTTTTCTTTTTGTTTTTTTCCCATTTCTTTTTTTTTTTTTGTCTTTCCTCCGTCCCTCCCTCCTTCCTCTTCCCAGTACCCTCCTTGACACCTCTTCTACATTCGCCCCCCTTCCCTCCCCTCCCGAATCCCCAGCTGTCGCTCATGAAACAGACGTGTGCTTTGTAATGCCCCTTAGCCCTGGGTACTAGTCATTGCAATGGTCAGTTTGGCGGTGTTATATCTATATACATTCAAGTCACGGAGAAATCGTCGTCCTTCCCGCTTTTAATTTAATTGAGTGACGCGAGCTTTTCAGCTAACAGGCCAAGCATCAGCACTCTTTGATCACGGTTCACTCTGGAGCAATATGCACTGAGGGGCAAAAATGCGTTAGTAGCTGTCATGATACACCTGGATGTTGAATTGTCACTGTTAGCATCATTCTGAATATCGTCACTATTTCCGTCAGCTCGAGAGCTTCGACCTCAACCTCCGACTCTAGACAGAATTCATGTCACACTGATACAACGTTTGCACAAGATCTAGAAACAAGACTCGCTTACCCTCTACCCGTGTATGGGGCCTGAAGGATACACCGCGATGAAGGTGTTTCGATAGAGTAAACCTAGAATAAAGCATGTCAAATTGAATTTTAAACCATGATCACATAAAAGAAAATATGAATAAATGTTGTTTTTTTAAAGGATGTGCACCCAGTTTGAGGAGATAAACGACTGTCTGTTCATTCTTCGTTTTCAATTGTCTTGAACGTTGTTTGCCTTGCCTGAAGAAGACCAAAGAGGTCGAAACACGTAGTGTGTGATTTGTAAGTTGTTTGTTCTTTCGTCAAGCGGTACAGTAATTTTTCTTTAAATGTTATTGTATATAGTACTTCATATGATCTTGTGTACCTGGTTTTTAAAAAAAGAAAGAAAGAAAGAAAAAAAAAAAAAAAAAAACACAGGACACAAGTTTCATACTTCCATCTTTTGATCTATTTCCTATGAGAAGACAAATACTAGTAAACTTTGTTTCATGTTGCCAAAATTGATGCATAAAGCTTTTGTGTGTTTCATTTAGAAAGCGATTAGACTATGCTGTTAAGCAAGAAGAAACGAAAACAGAAACTTAACTAATTCTGCATCGAGAGGGTAAAAATACTTCAAATGTCACCTTTTATCTCCATATGGCACATTCCTGCGGAATTTTATGCCGACTGAAATTTCAAAACCAATGCTAGCGAAAATGCAATGACTCTTCAGGCTCAACTGGATGAATTAATCTATTTTTATCACAACCTTATTGGCATCTTCCTTTGACCTCATACATAATGACAGACATGTAATGAAACAGAAATGGCAAAAAACAGGACAATAGTATATCTTCCCAAATGAACATGGTGAATATGTTAGGTTCTGTCAAGCGTAATTTAACCCTACACCGAAAAAACCAAATACAGAGCTCAAGGAGGGGAAAATTCCCTATACAAAGCTGTCTGACGTAACAACGAAAAAGTAAAAGAAAAAACTCAAACAAATGGTCTTCAATGTATGGTGTAGTAATACATAAGAAAATTGTAATATCAGAATCTCTTGTTCCTAACTACCAAAAAACATCCATACCCCGACCCCCTCCTCCCTCCCTTCCCACTCCTGAATAAACCTTTCACCATACGTGTGACGGTCTAAAAAAAGATCCATATACCTAAAGCACTCGGGCAAAAAACATTATAAGCACTGTTATTGAAATGCTTTCATATCAGAGCAGTACTTAAAAATGTTGTTCTCTCTCCATATATATATATATATATATATATATATATATATATATATATATATGTGTGTGTGTGTGTGTGTGTGTGTGTGTGTGTGTGTGTGTGAGAGAGAGAGAGAGAGAGAGAGAGAGAGAGAGAGAGAGAGAGAGAGAGAGAGAGAGAGAGATCAAATCAGGCTACTTTGATTTTAGTTTTTTGTTTGCTTTTTTTTTTTTTTTCGTTTTATCTCTGTGAATACATTGAACATTAGGGCATGCAGCTAGGATAAGTAAGCACGATTCTGTAACTGTCTAAATCTGTCCCCGTAAATGAGGTAAATGGAAAAGATGGTCACACTAAAGACTAACATTTGTGTAAGAAGGAATCATAACCTGAATGGACAACAGAGAAACTGTAGTGGCATTTCAAATGTACGACAACACTTCTCCGCCACCCCCCCCTACACTGACCGCTCCCTCTGGCCCCTCCCTCTGGCCGGGGGGTTTTTCGCTTTCCTTCCCACATGTTCTGTAAGGTAGACGACATTATTATATGGAAGCCCATATCAAATATCAGTTCAGTCGGCTACTTCACCAGAGTTTGTTTCGGGACATGCCGACAAAAACTTAGAGATTCAAATTTTGTCAGGACCGTTCCACAATCAAAGCGAGGCTACACACTAAAATCAGCTCGATCGGCCCATGAACACCAGAGATCTGCATGCAGCACACAAAAACAAACAAGCGAATTGAATGAAAGCTACACTCTCTACTCCCCTCCCCCCGCCCTCCCTCACGAAGGAGTGTAATCATGAATCCTGTGCACCCTCTTAATATCGGAATGCAATAACTCAAATGAGATGAAGAAGGAGGCAAGCAAAGAGAGTAGGGAGGAAAAAAAAAGAAATAAAGTAAGTAAGTAAAGGGGAAAAACAAGAAAAAAAAAAAAGAAGAGAACAGAAGGAAAAAGAAACAAGGAAAGGAAAGAGAAGGGAAAAAAAAAAGAGAAAAGAAATAAGATTTGAGAGGAAGATTAGAGGTTTTTATCTTTTCTTTTTTTTTTTTTTTTTTTTTTTTTTTTTTTTTTTTTTTTTTTTTTAGCCGGGGCTGAGCTGAATTACATCTTCATTTTGACCCAGACCGACACATATTGCAAGCTGGACGAACTTGTAGAGCGGGGCAGTTATCTCTGTACCAATTTTCAGACAATGAAAATTTGTACGCTGTTCTCTTTCGAGTCCACATTGATGGCATTAGCTTATTGGAATGTGTAGAGGGTCATGCCATTGATTTAAACGAACGCTGACTTAACGCTTGTATGTAACAAGACAATTAGATATATTTAAGTAGCTTTTCCTCTTGTTTTGAACAGCGCGAGGCTAAACGAAAAGAATGAGTTCACTGTAATTCTCAGTCGTCTTGAACTGATCTGCGTCTACCCACTGTGTAGAAAGAAAATGTATCTGTCATCATCACAACAATGACTTGGCAAAGATTATGGAAGAATGGGGGGAGAGAGAGGGGAGGAGGCGAAGAGGGAAAGGGATCGTGAGAGAAAGAAAACGGGAATCAAAAAGAGTGAGTGCGTCAGACTGTCAATCTAAAATCCTTTTCTAGCAGCATATGGGACCACGATAGTCCATCTTGAAAACAGAGAACCTTTCATATCGCCTGCGCAGAAGCCTTTCGTCCGCTGACTCGGACCCGTCAGTGGAACACGGGCAGTTATACATCGCAACGCGGGCAATTTAGCAAAAAACTCCTTGTGATTAGTAGGTAACTGGTAATAAGAAAAAGCTCAATCCAAACGTTGGTAATGCAGTGGCGTAGGTCCTTCCCTTCCGCCTTCGTCTCCCCAGCCTATAGACAGTAGTAACACTCTTTACGTAAATCGTAATTTTTTACACCGTGTCCACACTCTCGGTGGGTGGCGAGAACACACCAGTGGAAACAGTTTCACACTTCATGCGGCGAATCTACTTCAGTTCTGCATGTTTTTTCTCTGTAATGCGGTTTTTGTCTAGTTTATTTTTTAAATTAACCGTGTTGAAGGGGAGAGGGGGGAGTAAGAAGGGTGTGGAAAATGAGACAGGAGGCATGAGGGTGGTTAGAGGCTGATGGATAGTGCTTGGAAGGCGTCAGACTGAGAGGAGAGAGAGACGAAAACGAATACGGTGTAAGGATGCAAATGTGCTCATTGACAGATAATCATGCAGGTAGATGGAGGGTATGTAGGTAAACTGGTTAACGGCGTAGACAGATAGATAGATACAGACGTACACACAGACAGACAGGTGGCTAGGCATACAGACAAACAGGTATGTAAGTAGGTAACCTGTTGGTGAGGACAAGCAGGCAGATACAGACAGACAGACATAAACAGGCTGAATAAACAGATGAAAGGTAGACAGAAAGATAAACACACAGACAGACATATAGAAAGACTGATAAACACACACACACACACACACACACACACACACACACACACACACACACACACACCGATAGGCTGATAGATAGTGATGACCTGACTCACTGACTGACTGGTAATTCAAATAGGTAGACAGATAGATAGTCAAAGTGACAAACAGATAGCTTGACAGGATTGTAGGAAAGCAGTTTACAAAACAGTTACTAAACCATATATGAACTGACAGATAGGCCAGCAGGCATGCAGGTAGACGAGGCAACAGGTGAGAAAGGCAGACAAATACATACATCTTAGACAGGCAGATACACCAACGGGCTGGCAGGCTGGCAGATACAGACAAGCAGATAGGTAGAAAGATAGGCAAGTACTAGACAGGCACGAAAGTAGATGAAGACAGGCAGGCAGAGACAGTCCGACAAGCAGGTAAATACAGACAGACAGATGAGAAGGTATCACATGTGGCTATATAAACAGATACAAGAACAGAGAGAGAGAGAGAGAGAGAGAGAGAGAGAGAGAGAGAGAGAGAGAGAGAGAGAGAGAGAGAGAGACAGACAGACAGACAGACAGACAGACAGACAGACAGACAGACAGAGACAGACAGACTC
>JADBJO010000161.1:752500-757500 GCA_016801955.1 Conus betulinus
TAATTTGCCTCACAAAATTCATCCCGATATGTCTTTTTGCTTGAGTGATTTTTTTTTTTTTCTTTTTGTGTGTGCGTGCATAAATTCAAATTGTCCTCAGTCTTATATCCATTCCAGTTTGTTAAAACTATGATGCTTTGATCTGACAGCCAGTCAGCGTTCTTCCATTTACCACACGTTACCGAAGTATTTATAGATTTTCTTATACCTGGGCTTTAAAATAGTGCTATAGGCTGCTGAAAACAATACTTTTGTGCGAATTGAATAAAAGCATCAATGTCTCATTTTCAACGTAGGAAGTATCACATGTCTTTATAACGTTCTTGAAAGCTCCCCAATTCGCAAGTTTATAATAAATCTTAGGGGTTCTGTACTCAGTATCTGACGGGTCATTATTAATGATATTACACATTTTGACCTTAATTGGAATTTCATCACTTCCCAAGCAATCTTCTCCGTGGACCAGCCAAATCGACCACCAGGTTAGGAGGTACCAGGGACAAGTCCATTGCACTTGGTTTGTGTGTGCAGACATCTGGGGTTCTAGTAAATCATCCATCATATAAGAAGACGAAACTGAATCAATTACATATTCTACAAATCTGTGACATGTGACTCCAGCGCTGCTAGTATCCCAAACTTTCAAGTATTATCCGTTTTTTTTCCCCTTGTAAAATTGGTATTTTGTTAGCTAGTCTGTGTTATCATTGTAGAGCCTTTAGAAGAATACACCGAGAAGATGTTATACAATCTCTTATGGACTTTTACTGCAGCACCTATAGCACAACAATTTTCTGTATTTGACCATGTTTGACATGGGATGCTTTTCAATCAAGACTCGGCAGTTGAAAATTTGTTCCACAGTGCTCAGCCCTCTTCTACAACCGGCTTGTTCTTCTGATAGCAGTTCCTCAGCCTTGGATTTCAGTAGGTTGAGAATGATGCGAAGCATGATTTTTGCTGGGGTGGCTGATCAGACTTACAGTCATGTAATTTTGGCATTTGTTTGAGGTTGCCCTTCTTAGGTAAAGGGAATCTCCAATGACTGGGGTCCACTCTGTTGGCCACTTCTTTTCTGTCCAGATCTTCTGACATAGCATTGTTAGTGCCTCTGTGGTGTCTTTCCCTCCGTCTTTCAAAAGCTCAGCTGGGACATTGTCCACTCCTGGGGATTTCCCTGGCTTCAGACGCTGTATCGCGGCCTCAACCTCCTCCTTCAGTACTTTGAGACCGTTTTCACTGTCTGCGGGTCGTTGGTTGTCCTGCCAAATGGATGTGTCTGGGTTGACCTGGTAATTGTAGAGGCCCTCACAGTATTCTGTCCACCTCTTCAGGACTTCTTCATTCTCTGTCAATAGCTTGCATCCTTATCTTCGATGACCACTGATCTTGTCTGGTTGGTCTTATTGAGGGTCGTCAGTGGTTGAAGGCTTCTTTGCTGTTCCCTGCTTCCATGCCTTTCTCGATTGCTTCGCACTGCTCCTCTATCCAATTTTCCTCGGCTGTCTTCATCTTCTTCCTGACTTCTCTGTTCACCTGTGGGTACTGCATCCTGGCTTTGTCGCTGGAGTGTTTCTTTCCTCTTAGTTCCCGCCTCTTGTCACATAGATCTAAGACCTCGTTTGTAACCCAAGGCTGGATCTTCTTTCGCTTCCTTCCCACAATTTCTTCAGCTGTTGTAGTTAGCACCTCTTTGATGTTATTATCAAGGGTGTCTACTGCCGAGACCTGATTGAAAAGCATCTACGACACCAAAAGGACCTCTTCCACAACTTCATCGACTTTAAGAAGGCATTCGACCGGGTGTGGCACAACGGCCTATGGCAGATTCTGAGAGACTTCAACATCGATGAGAGGCTCGTCCAAGTCATCCAGGCCCTCTACGAACACTCCAGCAGCACAGTACTTCTCAATATCCAGCAGGCCCGTTCTTCCCGACCACAGTCGGAGTCAGGCAAGGGTGTCTACTATCTCCAGTCCTTTCTAACATCTTTCTGGAGAGAATCATGCAAGAGACCGTCAAAGAACATTACACCTCCATCAGCATTGGCGGCAGGCCGGTCTGCAACCTTCGTTTCGCAGACGAAATCGACCTCATGGGGGGCAGCAACACTGAGCTCCAGGATCTTACAAACAGACTTGTCACAAGAACAAGTGCCTACGGCATGGAGGTCAGCACAGAGAAGTCAAGGGTCATGGTCAACAGCACGACTAACAGTGGTGCCAACATAACCATGAATGGTGAACCCCTGGAAGAAGTATCCTGCTTCCGGTACTTGAGAGCAACCCTGTCCAAAGATGGCACCTGCACAGCAGAAATCCGAATCAGGATCAACTCCGCATCAGCAGCGATGGCCAGACTGAACAGAATATGAAGAGAGTAACATCAAATTCACACAAAAATCCGGCTACAAGTCACTAGTGGTCACCATCCTGTTATCTGGTTGCGAGATATGGACACTGATGGCCCAAAACAGAAAGAAGAATCCAGGTGTTTGAGACCAGGTGCCTGAGGAAAGTACTCTGCATCTCCTACAAAGAACACAAGACCAATGAGTATGTGCGGAGCCTGGTCACTAACCTAGTTGGGCCCCACGAACCACTTCTGGCAACCCAAACGACGGAAGATGGCATGGTTTGGCCACGTCATTCGTCACAACACCCTCTCCAAAACCATCCTTCAAGGTACCGTTGAAGGAGGGCGCAGACGAGGACGGCAGAGAAAGAGCTGGTCCGAAAATATAAAGGAAAGGACTGGACCAAAATGACCATGCCAGATCTCCTCACGACAGCTACCAACAGAAGAGCCTGGAAAGAAATGGCGGTTGCCTCATCACGTCACCCCAACGACCCCAGCGGTCAGGGGAATGACTGACTGACTGACTGACTGACATGGGATGATAATAGAGCATTCTAAATCACATCTTAAATAAGTAGCACATTGCATCTTTCTATTTAATTTGTTCATTTTAAAGAGTGGTGGTTAGTAAAAACTCTTAAGATTTGGAAGCTTGTGTTGTTCTACATTGAGAGACTGAAGCACCAAAACACACAAAGTACCCTGTATTACAAAGTGTTCAAAAACAAAACATTGTGGATATCGATCGAGAATTCCACTGTGATATTTTTTTGATTGTCATTGAGATGTTTCTTCACATCTCTCTGTGAGATGAAGCATATTTACAATGTAGATGTTGCTGTTCAAATGTTCAATTAAACTTTTTTTTTTTTGCGATCATGTTTCACACGTCATAATACAGTATCAAATTCGCCATATCACTTGTGAAAACAACGAATCGCTTAAGAAGAGAAGATTTATTAACTGATGACAACTATAGCCAATGGCTATGTGCTCTGGGAGGAGGCAGACGACAAAATCCAGAGAGAGGCTGGAAGCCATAGACTGTGGGAGACCATACACTGCCGTTAATGACTCCAATGTCACTGGGTCTTCTTCATCTTTCTGTGTCGTGGTCTTTCCCGGAAGAGATGGTGTAAATGTCGGACAGGATTTCCCGCTAGCAGTCTTGCTCTTTCACTATTTTGATGGAGATTATCTTGCAGGTGTTTGGATTATTAATGTTATCGTAGTCCACATGTGAGATGTTTTCTGTATTTCCTTCAGTTACTTCAGAGTTGTTGTGTACGTTATAGACCATGTGTTTTGTTTCAGGATACTGTAAGTTGACATGGAGTGCCTTGCTACAAAGAAGAACGGACAGGAGAAAGATCTGCTGAACAGATTTCTCAGAAGATGCTTTTTTTTTCATCGTACACAGCAGCGACTTTTCCCTTTCAGGTCGTTGACCCCTGTGTGCAGGACCACACAGACTGTAGCAGGGTGTAAAGTCTGACTGGCTTCTTCAGCAATCTTCTTGATGCTGTCAATGGTGTGTGCCTTTCTTGCTGGTGCTTGCAGTCAATAGGACATTCGGAGGTGTGTTGGACTGACTCTGATCATAGTTCAAAGTCACATGTGCCAAAAACGTTTAGATAAAAATGGAAATAATGGTAAATGTACGCACACCAGCACTGCAATTGTGAGTACTAAATATATGCCACTTTTTTTTTATACAGATACACGCACATGCACCATATGTGGGAAGAAGAGCTGGACCGTGGAATAAGTGCAAGCCCATGTATACTAACTTACAAACCCAACTTCGGTGAAGCAATGATGGGACTGCCAGAAGAAGAGCTGGGTGGTGGAATAAGTACAAGCCCATGTATACTAACTTACAAATTCAACTTGGGTGAAGCAATGATGGAACAGCCGGAAGAAGAGCTGGATGGTGGAATAAGTACAGCCCATGTATACTAACTTACAAATTCAACTGGGTGAAGCAATGATGGAACAGCCGGAAGAGAAGCGCTGGATGGTGGAATAAGTACAAGCCCATGTTTACTAACTTACAAACCCAACTTGGTGAAGCAATGATGGAACAGCAGGAGAGAGAGAAGAGCTGGATGGTGGAATAAGTACAAGCCCATGTATACTAACTTACAAACCCAACTTGGGTGAAACAATAACGGAACAACCAGTTCTAGAAAGAAATATGAATCTGCAAAGACAGACAGAGATAACGAGAGGCGGAGAGAGAGAGAGAGAGAGGAGGGGTGTGGGGGATAGATATGAACATAACAAAACAAAGACAGAGAACAACACACACACACACACACACACACACACACACACACACACACACACACACACACACACACATATATATATATATATATATATATATGTGTGTGTGTGTGTGTGTGTGTGTGTGTGTGTGTGTGTGTGTGTGTGTGTGTACACATATGTATGTGTATTTCTCTCTCTCTCTCTCTCTCTCTCTCTCTCTCTCTCTCTCTATATCTATATATATATATCTATCTCTATTTGTTAAATCTATCTAGTCTAGCTTTTACATTTTCTCTCTCTCTTCTCTCTCTCCCAATATGAGCATATTTTTTAAAGTTATTGTTGTGTGTGTGTGTGTGTGTGTGTGTGT
>JADBJO010000161.1:760000-765000 GCA_016801955.1 Conus betulinus
TTCTCCCATAAATTCATGGGAAGTCACTGGGGCCGCTACACTGAAGAACGGTTCACCTAGCTCCCTCAGGTCTGTCGGCTGTGTGCCAAGACTTCCATCTCTACAAATGTTTTCACAATCTATAATGCAATGCTGGCAGTCCATCATTTTTCCTCTCTTCCCTCTGTCTCCGTTTTGGAATAGTTCCCCGGAGGATTGTTTAGGAAAGACTATTGATCATTTTCGCATGGCGATGATAACGTAGTTTTTGTACTCCCAGTTCTTATAGAACAGGGAGTACTTTACAACGTGAACAAAGAAATGCTGTCTGTCTGTCGGTCGGTCGGTCTGTCTGCGTGTCTGTCTGTCTGTCCGTGGTCAAAATGTGTTCCGCTCGCTCCAGACAAAACTTCTGGGCCGATCTTTCTGAAAATTTGTAGGTATGTTCATTATGGGTCACGGATGATGCGGATGTTTTATTTTTACCAGAATAGCAGCCACTAACGGCTATAACGGCCCAAAACGGTTTTTCTTCTTTATGGAATATCTCAGTGACGAAATACATTATGACGCACGTGTGATTGTGACGTCAAATACATTATGACGCACGTGTGATTGTGACGTTTTTGAGGAAGATAAACTGGGAGTACGTTTGTATGCTTTGCATCTTGTCTTTTCTTTAATGATGTCATGAGCTTTTTATATGGCCTAATGTGCTGCTTAATTGTCTGGCGCGCTTGTCGTCGGCTTGGTTACCCTTCTGCGTTTTGAATAATACATATCTGGAATGGTGTTTTGTGGCTGAAAGAAAAGAAGACTGAGTGAAATGGTTCCTGTCATTTATAAGACCACTTCTCATTGATTGTGAACAAAATCAAAGACACCATTCTTTCTGACCTCTCGTCATTCTGTGAGACACTGTTGAAGCACACTTTCCTGTGATCATTTATAGATATGAGACATGCCGAACCAATTAAGCTGTCGTGTTGTTATTTATTCTTTTATGCCCATGTATAGGTGCGCTTGCCATGAATATTTAGAGGCTGCGTTCACATTATTGGGTTTACAGGGGACGGTTGGTTTTGTCGTCATTTGTAATGGGGGTGGTCACATGCAAAGTTAATGTGCAATATAGTGCCAGCATGTGACGGACATTTTGTGGGTTTTCCCACAACGTCAGACAAACTTTGACCCGACTGCTTTTGTCGGGGAAATGAAAGGAGACTGAACACAACTAAATTGTACTGTCTATCTGTCTAACTGTCGGAGCCAGCATGAGTAAGCGTCCCCCCCTCCCCTTTTGACACCACCTCATTCGTCCAGTGACAGTCCCCATGAACTTGCTAACACGGCAACCTGAGACGAACTCACCAAGGGACAAGACGTGAAGAGAAAGTGGAGAACTGAGTAACCAGAAGAGCAGGTTAGGCATGAAGGGCCTCAGAACTTGAAGATTTTCTTTGTTCTTCATAAACGAGGACTCAGATGATGAAGCTGATGTCATGAAATTCCACTCTGGTCTGAAATACAGCACAGGGCTGCACTCTATGCTTTTTGATGATATATCCTGCGCCAACCAGGCTTCAGCGATACGGACACCTGCAGTGGTGTCGGGAAATTTGAGCAGCACTGTAAGTTATTCATCCATTAAAGTGGATGAAAGTCAAGTGTATGGCTCCAGTCTGTCTGATTGAGCCCATAGCAATCTCACCTATGAGCAGGAGCTGGTCATTGACCGAAAAAAAAATCCATAACTATGGATGGCTTTGATGCAAATGGACCCCACGACCTCCCAGCAGGGAATCTGTGACGTTAATCACTGCACCACAGCATCTGGCTGCATTGTACTACACTTTATTTGCTGTATGGGTTATCAACAAATTTTGAGATCACCTTAAATATGCTATTGCATTTAACCTTAGAATCTACAGGTGTTTTTTACTGATGTCATAGTGGTTTTGATTGATTACTGGTGCGTTCTATTCAAGGCAAATGTCTTGTTGGTAGAATTCAATGACAACTGACAGTTCTGTGGACACTCAAAATGTGAATTAAAGACAGTACGTCTTTGGTCTTGTTCTTTGAGGGTGTGGACTGCACTTGTAGGCTGGCACTGGCTATGTATCCAGTAGCATCCTGCAAACCCTTGATCCCTCTTCTGTGCAGTTTGGTCTGGAGTAGCGCCGCTGCAGGCTGTACTTCACTCTCCAGTTTTCTCAGACTTTAGCAGTTCTGGAAGATGTGAAGTGTTGTCTGCTCCAGAGGATAGTGGTATGGGTGGTGGGAAGAGTTGGCACAATGATCTTCAGTTCACTGTGTTGTTTTCCATGTCACTGGTCTCAGGAATCACCGGAATGTTCCAGGGTTTTGCCGTTGTATGGTATATTCCCCCCTCCTCTCCTTCTGATCCTTCCCCATGGATACTTTTACCAAGAAAGAGACCACAGCTTTGTATGGTCAATGACGGAAGCTGTCCCCTGTTTATTCTGGTGAAAAGAAGAGTTCATGGTTTTCTAAGTTTTACAATGCAAGCAGACCACGAGTAAAAAAAAACTATGGTCTCTTCTTTTCAACAAACTGATCAGTGGTCGACCTTCGTTGTATACCATACAAATCTCTTGTCTGTCCTCCTCACCAAACTAACCAACGATTGGTTACCACTGTAGACACAAAGCGATGGCCTCATCTTTCCACTAAACAAATCAGCAGTCGATTTCTTATGACTTCTTTTCACAAGACCAAGCAATGGTCGACTCCCGTTGCAGACTACACAAAACTGTAGTCTTTTCTTTTAACCACAAATGGCCGACTTCGGTCGTGAACGATTAAAAAAAAACTGTGGCATTCGCTTCGCACCAAACTAATCAGTGGCCAGCTTCCATCATTGACTGTACAAAACGATGGTCACTTTTTTTTTTTTATGAAAAAAAGTCCATGGGGAAGGGCCGGGTAGAAAGGAGGGGAGAAGGGAGGGGCTACACACCGCACAACACAAACCTCAAACTCGCTGGTCATACAAAGATAGCAAAAGGTAGTTTGTGTTCGGTCACCCCTTCTACTCCACAAAACTGGTCAAGTCAGAATTTGTCTGATGTTATGTGTGCACCCGCAGAACGCCTGTCAAACGCTGATACCTTCTGTAAATCTCTCTTGCAGATGACCAACCGTTAAAAACGACGACAAAACCAGCCTTCCTGTGCAAACACAATAATTTCGTTTGTGTGAATGCAGCCTTTAAGTATTCATGACGAGCACAACTGCATCCGGGCATCAAAGGATAAGTATCGACACGTCTGCTGAATTGGTTTGACAAGTCTCCCCGGCTTTTAATGATAATGGGAATCTGTGCTTCAACAGTATGTCTTACAGAATAAAAAAAAAAAGAGGTCGGAAATAATAGCGTCTTTGATCATGTCCTTATAAATCGATGAAGCAGTCATGCAAATGAGGTGAACCATTTCACTGTTTTTGTTAGCTACAAACATCATTTCAGGTATGCATTATCCAACATGCAGAAAGGTAACCTTGCGGAAAAATCTCAGAAAATAGCACGTGCGGAATATGGTAGAAAATAACCTTTTAGAAATATGGTATTCAGTAACTGCATATATCTCTTTTTTTTTTCTTGACTGGAGTCAGGATGAATATCTCCTGAAAAACGATGTAAGTTAACAATTTATTTATACTTATATTAATTGCTCTTTCTCTCTCTGTCTTTCTCTCTCTCTCTCTCTCTCTCTCTCTCTCTCTCTCTCTCTCTCTCTCTCTCTCTCTCTCTCTGTGTGTGTGTGTGTGTGTGTGTGTGTGTGTGTGTGTGTGTGTGTGTGTGTGTGTGTGTTTATAAGGACGGGAGTGAAGAGATAAATAGAGGGCTATCACTATAAAAAAAAATAATTTTCATGAGACATCAAGCCTGGTTAAATGAAATCTCTCTCTCTCTCTCTCTCTCTCTCTCTCTCTCTCTCTCTCTCTCTCTCTCTCTCTCTCTCTCTCTCTGTATGTATGTATGTTGTGTGTATGTACACACACACACACACACACACACACACACACACACACACACACACACACACACACACACACACACACACACACACACACACACACACACACCGTGTATAATATATATATATATATATATATGTAGAGAGAGAGAGAGAGAGAGAGAGAGAGAGAGAGAGAGAGAGATGTAGATACACACATATCTACATCATTATTATCGTGAGTGTGTGTGTGTGTGTATATGTGTGTGTGTGTGTGTGTGTGTGTGTGTGTGTGTGTGTGTGTGTGTGTGTGTGTGTGTGTGTGTGTGTGTGTGTGTGTGCGAGCGCGCGGGCGCGTGTGTGCGCGTTAAACCCTTTTCCTTACCGACATCTAAACAGTACAGTATTTTATTTCTGTACCATCGGAAACAAATCAAACGAGTTGACAATAATGAAAGGCGATAATGGAGAACAATCGATGTTTTCTACAATGGTTCCATCAATCTGAGAGCGTCACTGCGTGCAGACGAGTCCATATACGCTGGATCAAATTTGACAAGCCATGAGGTCCATGTGCATAGGAGCTACAGTTCAGTCAATAAACAAAAGTGAACATACCGATAAATCGTTATATGTCCATAGTGATATGACTCACACCCCATCAAACACTATATCACTGACAATGATATGAAATGCATAAATAACCATGCAGATACTATTATTTCTGAGGAACAGAACGGATTTTGCCAAGGCAAAAGTAACATGGAACACATCTTTAATCTGAGTACCCGTTGCGAGAAGCATCACCAATATCACGCCTACACAGGCTTTCAGATGGATTTGACAGATTCTGGCAGTAGGCGACAAAGAACAAATTCAACATTCAGCAATAGCTATTCAACACTGTTCAGCAACTGTACTCCAAAGCGACTAGTACAGTCCTCATGCCGATTACTGTTGGGGAATGATTCCATACTTCAGTTGAAGTTCGTCATGGCTGTCATCTATATCCCACATTTTTCCACACACACACACACA
>JADBJO010000161.1:777500-780000 GCA_016801955.1 Conus betulinus
CTTTCTTGCTAAAATATCCACGGGGAGAGGGCTGGCGGATGGAAAGGGCGGGGGTGGGGGGAGGAGGTGGGGGGATAGACTGAGAAATGGAAAGCAACGCATTTCAGTGAAGATCACTGTACGTCCACTTCCATCGACCAACGCCACTATCCGCTGAGAGCAGACTACACATCACATCTTTCAGCACTGCTGAATTCGGAAAAAAAAAAAAAAAAAAAAAAAAAAAAAAAAAAAAAAAAAAAAAAAAAAAAAACGTAGGGGTGAAGTACAGCCTGCAGCAATGCTATTCCGGACCAAACTGTACGGAAAGAGAGACCAACGTTAAACAGAAGACTGCCGGATACAAGCCAGTTCTGGCCTACATGTGCAATCTGCACCCTATGAAAAGACGCCCGAGGACGTGCTGTATTTTATTTAACTTAACCTTTGATGTCCACAGATCAGTCAACTGACAAAGCTGGGGGCAGTAAATTCTGCAAGCAACATATCTGCTATAAAAAGAACGCAGCAGTAAATAATCACAACCGTCATGCAATCAGTAAAAAATACTCGTAGATTCTAAAATTAAATACAAAATTATCTTTACACTGTTTTTTCAGTTTCCCGATCACTTATAGAACTCATAGAGCATAGTACAATACAGTTGTGTTCAGATTTTCTTCTTGTACCAGACAAAAACCAGTCTGGTCAGAATTTGTCTGACGCTGTCTTTATAAAGACAGAACGCCTACCAAATGCAAGAAGCTTCCTGCACATCATCCTTGCGCATGAACAACCATGAAGAAACGATGACAAAATAGCCGTCCCGTGCAAGCCAGGTCATTCCGTTCAGTACGCACGCAAAATATTGCATGCAGCCTTTAAATATTCATGACAAACGCAACAGTACGCGGGCATCAGAGCGTAGTATCAACGCGTCTGCTTAATTGGTTTAAGAGGCCTGCCAAGCCACGAATGATTATAGGAAGGTGCGCTTCAACAGTCTCCTTTACAAAATGAAAAGAGATCAGATGGAATAACGTCTTTGATCTTGTCATTCAATATCGCTTTTTTGTGTGTGTGTGTGTGTGTGTGTGTGTGTGTGTGTGTGTGTGTGTGTGTGTGTGTGTGTGTGTGTGTGTGTGTGTGTGTGTGTGTGTGCAATAAACAGCTTTCTGGGAATGCATTATTCAAAACGCACAAAGGTAACCATGCGGAAAATAATCACAAAAACCAGCACGTGCAAAATGCTGTATGAATAATCATTCACAAAGTAATAATATTCACTGACTGGATGGTGTTTGTTTGTATGAATTGGATTTACCTGTCCACTGAAGAAGGCTTTGAGATTGAGATCAATAGCTAATTCAAACTTGTGTTTATAGCGCGTTGTTGTGTGTGTCTTTCTTTGTCTTTGTAAGAGCAGAGAGGGAAGAGGTGAACAAAGGATTTTTATGCTTAAAGAATTATTCATCACAAATTTCTGTCGAGTTTAATTAATATGGCGTCTTCATCTGTCAAAAAAATTATCTCTGCAGTCTTGAGTGGTGAAAACATGTTTCTGTAGACTGTTCAAACCCATTTGATGTAGTGTCCGCAATTTGCATGCCTCCCTATTGATACATACATACACACATACATATATATGTGTTTATGAGAATGTATACAGATATATACAGATAGATTAACATGTACAGTCAGATAGATAGATGTGTGTGTGTGTGTTAAAGTCAAGCCCTTTCCATCGTCAACATTTAAACAGCGTAGAACGCTTTCTACCTCACCTTCAGAAAAAAAAATAACCAGGTTTTCTATTATACATATTCATAGCCCTAACTGAAATAATTCATATGCTTCGTCATGCATTATTCTCGCTATATCTGTTTCAGTCTCCCTCGGATCTTCGATTCCTAATCTGTATACAGAATGAAAGTACCGTCCTGCTATCACAGCGACTCAGACATTCGTTTTATTTGCCTTTGATAGCACCAACAGCAGACATCCAGCTAAGATAAACTAGTAGAATTTTTTTGTTTGGTGAAGTCAGATGTGGGTTTTAAAAAAAGCTAGAATTATATGCAGTTGAAAAGTAAAGCATATGAAGAGAGTCTTATTTACAGTCAGTACTTCCACAGGAAGAAGTAGAGAAAGTACGCAAGACAGAACACAACGTAGGCTTCCAAGGGTGGTGCAAGATTGCTCTCAGCTGACTGGTTCATCATTTGACGACAATACGTCTTTGGGTCCTGTTGGCACCTTCAAGTATCTTTTTTTTTTTTTCATCCTCCAGGGAACTATTGCAGAAGGGAGACGGAGGAGAGCACAGAGAAATGAAAACAAACGTTGGGATAGACAACATTGCAGAACAGACATGGAAAGCAACTGCAAAGACCAGAGCTTTGTCACACAACCAACAGAACCCCATGAAGCAGTTGAACTGTTCTTCAGTTCAGGGAGAACTGGAAGAAGAGGAATATATTGCTGACAGATAGTAGCAGTTTACATGTCTTCCATCTGACTG
>JADBJO010000161.1:785000-787500 GCA_016801955.1 Conus betulinus
CGTTCGCAAACGCACTAACATAACCGCTGATGTAAGTGTGGACGGCTGTGCCCTTGTTGCCGTGGTGCGTGAGGCAATACAAATACATCCGTCTGTCTGTATGGGGTTTGGTTAGACAGTGCAATGAACAGGGGGCGGGATAGAGGGGGTGGGGGTGGGGGGAGCGGATAGCGAACACAAAGAGTGGGGGGTGTGGTGGGGGGTGGAGCAAGAGGAGGACACGAAGTAATGCAGTAGCCTTTCTGGCTTGATCCATCGTCAAATTATATTGTGTGTGCACGTGCCGCTCTCTCTCTCTCTCTCTCTCTCTCTCTCTCTCTCTCTCTCTCTCTCTCTGTGAGCTGGTGTATGAGGTATGTGAGTGGGAGGAAGGGTGTGGAGAGGAGAAGGGCTAGGTGTACCTTTTCTCTTCTATGTGTGTGCTATAGTTACGCCTAAGCTGGGTGTCGGCTGATAGAAAACAGAAATTGTAGTAGTATTGTCAGAGCCTTTAAAAAGACTGGATGTGGATTCAACCATATCTGATATCAATGGAAAGATCAGCAGTCTAAAGGCTCACCAGCATTAATTCTCTCTCTCTCTCTCTCTCTCTCTCTCTCTCTCTCTCTCTCTCTCTCTCTCTCTCTCTCTCTCTCTCTCTCTCTCTCTCTCTGCCTGCCTTTGTGTGTCTATTTGTGTATCGAAATTGGCAGACGAAGGATACTGAGTAACGCGTGCTTCTTTAAAACTACTTTTTCCCCTTCTGTTTCCACTATCAACACCCAGAGTTGGTTTTTCTGGGCAACACTATCTCTTCCTCACATTGTCCTTCCATTTTCATGATCCACACCCAAAGCTGGTTTTCCCTGGACAAAACTAATAATTTCTTCCTCACTCTGGCGAACACCCTAAACCAGGAATGGCTGATTCCTGCCGCGCGAGCTTCTCAACTGTCTGAAGATCTTCCTTCCCTCTCACAGCCTGTCAACGTTCCGTTGGGCTTTAAAAGAACAACCAATCTGATTTCTAACTCTTCAGAACTCCCCACGTTTCATGTGAAGTTTCAACGCTGGTTGCATTGGTGGAATCTTTTGTCAGTTTGATGGACGAGAAGGCAGGTGCGTCATCTGCTGGAAACGGTACTCCTATGAAATGGGAGGTACCTAGCTGGCCGCAGACGTTTAGGTGAAAACAGTTCATGAAGGTTGAGCCTGGTTCCTCCTGTTCCTCTTTGCCTGTGGCGTAGTCCCTCTATTCATCTGGAAAGTGTTTCGTGTTCTGATGTCACAAGCTTCTCTAGCAGGACAGGTCGCATTTAAGAGTTCACTCACACATATATCATTACAAATGTAAGGGAAAGGATATCCTGCAAATCGTCTTGACGTGACGTAGACCTTTTCATCTGTTCTGCTCAAGTTCTTAGACAACGTCAACGATTTTTCACATGACAAATATGACACAGAAACCAAATCTGCGATGGCGTTAGGATACAAAAATATAGCTTGAACCGTTGGTCGTCTGCTTGACTAAACTGCACATGGGGGAGGCAATGTACAGAGATCGATTTGTCCTGCTACATTTACAAGGGCAAGGGGTATGCACATATTCTCGTATCTGTCCAGACAAAAACAAACTGCGGTAGCTTGGATTGAAATATTTTTTGCTTCAATTTTTTTTTTAAGAGATTTTTTCTTGTTCATCGTCCAAAAAATGGCCAATGACTAGTAGTGTTCGTAAGATGTAACGCAAAGTATATGCAAATCAGAGTTAGAAAGACGTGAAACATTTATCAACGACAGAAACGGAAAGAAATCAAATCAGTATATCTGTTAATAAAGTGATCAACCATGCAAAGAAGTTTATACAGCCACAGATATGTCAATAGATCCATAAGATATAGAACATTCTGTTCGTCAGATCAAATGATTATGTACACGTAAAAGATAGTCTCAACCCATTACTTACAATTTCAAAGGTATGATGTTCATATTCGCCATTCTTTTCGTTTTAGTTTAGCAATTTGGTGCATGTGGTATATTTTGACTGATTGTGTATTAGCGGATGCAGTTAAATGCACACACACACACACACACACACACACACACACACACACACACACACACACACACACACACAGAGAGAGAGAGAGAGAGAGAGCGAGAGAGAGAGAGAGAGAGATGGAGAGAGAGAGAGAGAGAGAGAGAGAGAGGAGAGAGAGAGAGAGAGAGAGAGAGAGAGAGAGTTGAAAGGAAAAACTGTTGTTATTACTAGAAAACCTTGCGACAGAAGTTGCCTTTCAGTAAACCTTAAACTGTTCTTGTCTGCGCTTATCTACTTTCCTCTCGTTAACATTTCATGTTTCTCAAAGATCGTGCCACAAACTCTACATGCCGTTGACCAAAAATCAATGAGCAAAGCTAATCGAGTTCCCTCCTTTCAACACTTTGAAAACTATTCAAATGGATCAGTCAATTTCTATTATTCGCGATGGACATTCAAAGTACATCAGCATAATCGGTAA
>JADBJO010000161.1:807500-810000 GCA_016801955.1 Conus betulinus
TTTGGGCATTCCGTAATCATATGAAACTCATTTTAAGTAGAATTCGTGTTACATTCTGTGCTGCGACAGCACACTGGAGGAATACTGTGAACACGACCTGTACCCATCCTGTAAATAACGATTGTCACATCTCCACTAGAGTTATAAAATCGAGTTTGAATACAGTAAATGACCGATGTTTGTTTTTCGCTTAAGCCGTTCGTCTGTTTGTTTATGATAATATCTGTGAAAAAAATTTAAGCATGTGTTGCTGTGCTGTAATGTCTCCAGCTGTAAGTTTTCAAATTCATATTCTATGTTTTAAGGAATGAGTTCCATTTTGGCATAGGTAATTTTTGGGGTAGTTTTTGCTCCCATAAGGTATCACCTGAGCCAACCAACTAACCAAACAACAAACTGTCACACTGTTCCCTGCCTCATTTCATTTCCACCTTATGGGAGCAAAAACTACCCCACTCGTTTACTGTTTATTGTTTACTGTTCCCTGCCTCATTTCATTTCCAAATAGGTAATTTTTGTTTGAAAACTTTGCGATTCCCAAAAGCAATCAAATCCTGTTTCTGTACAAATTTGGTTTATAACTCAGGTGATACCTCACTTGAAGGTGAAATATGGTTTATGTTTTGTATGGGATTATACGGTATGCTGGTGAACTGACGGCAGGTGGGAGTTCAGTTTCACCGTTTGTAGAACCAATTGTTCTACTTTATTTTGCCGAAATAAACGTTTCAGACATTTCTTGCTGTAATTTCCTTAGAATGCTAATCTTTCATAACCCCATATTTAACATCATTACATGAAACTGGTACGACCAATGATTGTTAAAGATCAAAGGTAACATCCAGCGGCTAGTTCTGGCAGGAAATACTTTTCGTTGTGTTGTTGTTGCTGTTGTTGTCGCTTGTGCGTGCGTCATTTTCTTGCCGCCTTTGAAGAATTATTCTGTTTCCAGTGAACGCTATGCAGGTACTTATAGGAAGCTATAATATCGTCAACTGCTCACGAATTTGACATTCATTTTTTGCTTCTTTTTCTTTCTTTTATTTTTTTTCTTACGGGGGAGGGGGAGTGGGGGGGGGACAGGGTGTTGTGTTTGTGTTTTTTGGGTTAGTTGGTTGGCTGGTGGTTGGTTCGCTGATTGCTTTGCTTGTTTGTTGTTTGGGTGGCGGTGGTGGTGATGGTGTGTTTGTTCGTTTTCTTCCCCCATGAAACATTGACATTTTGAAGCCTTTTTTTCATGTATTAACTTCAAGTTACCACATGCAGAAATATTAATAAAATGCATCAAAAACTTCCCATTTACCCTCTATTGCGTCTTCAAATGAAAGCGTGTAAACGGTGTGCAAAAAGAAAAATAAATTACTAAGAAAATGAATGAATGAATAAACCCACACACTTACAAAGTACAACATTATTCACTCCGATGTTTATATTGTCACGACTACTTTTTTTTTAACTTTCTAAATCATCTATTGTTATTATCAAAACAAAACAGGAGAGAAGATTATTACGTTGTCCCACATCTATAAATAACAAAAGTAATCAGACTTCTTTCTTTAAAAATAAAAAAAAAAATTGACATAATTTTGTCATACAAGGTCACAATAACACGAAGCATTTTATGATACATACCTCGTTGTAATAGAAACCTGTAATCCTTTTCTCATCAGAAATCAAAAATGTTTTTAAAATCGGCAATAAACGCACCGAACATTTTTTTTTAGATAGGAAGAGATCAGTTGAATTTGTAAGACAAATATGTTCTATAATTGAATGGCACTTGTTGAAATCAGCTTTATTTTTCCAAAGGTATTCAATTCGATTCATGAACTCGTTGAATCTGTTGCTAATGAGTAAATGTAAGAGTGGTAGGCCTATTGCATCAAAAGCGTCAACTTCAAAATCACAGATGACTGGAACAAGGACAATCTGAGATAATCAAGTCATCATCAGCACAACAGCCATTACTAGAACGTAGACCTACTCCAGCATGCCCCCAACATCCATCACTTAAATTTCTCAGTGAAAATGTTTTGCATAAGTCCTGTAGCCCAATCTAAATAACTGATGATAAATAAATACATTTTTATTAGTACAACTGTAGCTGCTGGGCCTGTGGCAGTCTTAGAGAAGCTCGTTTTTGCATACTCAAAATACAAATAAACACACAAAACAAGATATAAAGTAATGCAGATTTAATGGACTGTACGAAACAGACCAGTGAATTTTCGACACAAAGTCTTCATCAGATGTGACAAGTTACGAACAAAGATAAATCATAAGCAAAAGAAATTTGCGCTACTTTACATTTTCTTTTTTTCTTTTCTTTTTTCTTTTTCTTTTTTTTTTTTTTTTTTTTTTTTTCTTTTCTTTTTTTTTTTTTTTTTTTTTTGTTTTGTTTTGTTTTGTGTGTTTATTTGTATTTTGAGTCATTTTCAGTGACGCAGCAGTCTGTTTTCAGTGTTCACCGTTTCTGCACATATACTGTACCGCAATTTCA
>JADBJO010000161.1:815000-860000 GCA_016801955.1 Conus betulinus
TAGGACAGGGACATGTAGTTTTTGTGTAGAGTCCTTGAGGATTTATTGAGAATCTGTGAACTAATGTTGAGGGTGCCTTCCCAGACACAATCTTATGCATTATGATCCCTTTGTTGTATTCTAATCTCAGACTTAAGGGGAGAACTTGAATCTTTTTATAGTCCGAGTCCAGAAGACTACTGCTTTTTAGGAGGACTAATTTGAGAGCTCGCTTGTGTAGGCTTAACAATGGTTTGAGGGTGTTAGCGCTAGCACAGTCCCATAGAGTAGATCCATAGTCTATGTATGATTGAATATGAGACTGGAAAAAGAGCTTGCGTGAATGCAGGTCGAGGAAGCGTTTGATTTTGGAGAGTTGGTTGTGATGAGCATGGATTTAGTTTTTTTTGAGGGTGAAGCGACATGTGATTTAGTTCAGTCCATTTGACGAGGTCATCCGCACTTTCTTGTAAGGTTTGTGCAAGAACAGTAACATCAGAATGATTTGTATATATTGTTGTATCATCAGCAAAGAGTTCACAGGTGGATGTGATATGGAGAGGTAAATCATTGATGTAAATTGTGAACAGTAAGGGACCCAGGATAGAGCCTTGTGGTATGTTCAAGAAACTATAGAACATACTACAAACCACACAGGGGGTTCGTAAAAAAAGACCGAAGCCATCAACGGTCGTTAATCACTCTTTTTTTTTTTTCTTTACTTTAACATGGGAGAGCTAGAAAAAGACTGGTCACTATACGTGGATGCAAAAACATCCAAAACAAATAACGTGATCTTCAACATTCTCCCCACCTTGGAGTCTCTGTAAAGTCAGTTCTGTAGAGACTCCAACAACCATAATAATAATAATAACAATAATTGACCTTTTCTTTGAAAACACAGTTCACAGTCCCAACTGCAAAGGAGAGTTGAAGATCCATCTTGATGAGCTTTCTTGTACATATTTATAGTCCCATCAATGTAAATGAATTAATTCTAAGTTATGTTCAGCATATTCAAAGTTATATTAGTGCACATGTACCAAACAATTAAATTCATATTAAATCTGATACTCTGTTCAACATGGGGGAAGGGGGGGCAGGAAATGAGAGGGATGGAGAAGGGAACAGGGAAGGGGGAATGAAAACCAACTGTCAAATGTGTGTACGAAAGTTTATAGATTCAGTTTCACTGGTCTCTTGACCTGACGCCCATATCTTGTCACAGAGTCATTGTTTTCAACTGATAAGTCAGAACACAAGATTTCTTCACTGTTCATGTTCTCTGTGCTTTGACCGGTAACCTCTGCATCAGGTTCAGGACAAACAATGTCTGATGGTACATGAACAGGTGGTTGAGCATCTGGTGACGGTGAAGAAACTTGTGGAGAGTCATTGAAGGAATCAATCACTTCAAGATCATGAACATGTTGAATAGATCTTTTCAGGATTCCACTGGCAGTTTTCACCTCAACAGACCGAATCAACCCATCCCGACCAGGATACACAGCTTGCACAATCCCCAAAGGCCACTCTAACTTGCTGCAACGTTCATCTCGGACCAAAACAACCGAACCCACTTTGATACCCTTTTTGTTGACTGGACTACCTTTGCAAGGTGGGAGATTGCGTAAATATTCATTAACCCAGCACAACCAAAATTTGTCCAGTAGTTGTCGACGCAGCTCCTGTCTCTGAACTAAATCTTGAGACTGTACAACAAGATTTTCTAAAGTGAGGACAGGTATCAACCCAGAAGGCCTTTTGTCCAGGAGGAAATGAGAAGGAGTCAAAGCAAACCCTGAGTCATCTTCATCACCAACAAATGTCAAAGGACGGGAATTGACACAAGCTTCAACCTCATGAAGAATGGTTTCCAGTTCGACTCGTGTGAGTGACTTTTGCCAACTGATCTCTTTAAAGCTAGCTGACTTTATAGCTCTGACTAGCCCCTCCCCCCACCATCCTCCCCACCATGGAGCACGTGGTAGAATGAACTTCCAGTCAGGAGCGTCTGCACCAAGAACTTTCACCAAATGATCCTTTGCAGCCACAAATCCTTTTGCATTATCTGACATCAAGACTGAAAGGCATGCCACGACGAGCAAAAAATCTCCTCAAGGCAAAGACAGTAGCCTCACTAGACATGGACTCCACCAGTTCCAGATGTACTGCTCTAATCACCGCACAGGTAAAAAGAAGAACATAGAATTTCTTTCCAGTGAAATCACAACAATACAAAGGTCCACAATGATCTAGTCCTGTAACAGAAAAGGGTGGTGCTTGTTTCACTCTCAACTCGGGTAACGGAGCCCAGGTCTGAGTACCAGGAGTGGCGTCTTGACGCTGGCATGACATACACTCTCGTTTCACACCTTTGCAGATACGCCTAGCACCTAGAATCCAGTACTGATTCCTAAGCTCAACCAACATGCTGTTCACACCCGCATGCTTCAAGGATTTGTAAACCTGACGAGCTAACAGTGTACTGAAATGACCTTTGGGTAAGATGATAGGGTGTTGGGCTTCATATGGTAAACCCGAAAACTGAAGTCTCCCTTCAACACGAAGCAGACCATCCTTTCCAATGAACGGAGACAATTTCAGAATAGAAGACCCCGTGGTACTGTTTGTTCACTTTTCAATGCTTCCAGTTCCTTTGAAATGCATACTTCTGCACATACTTTAACAGTCTGAGTTTGGCATCACAGAGTTCAGCAAAGGACAAATCACCATGCTGACGCTGCTGTTTTGGGACTCTCACATTGGACATGAAACGCAGTATCCAACCCATCACCCGCAATGCTCTAATCAGAGACTGCTCCACCTCTCAATGTCAAGGATTTCTTTCACCTCAAGATCTGTCTGTGGTGCCCTACACACAGCAGGCTGTCCTTCCTCCTGAGCCACAGTGATCAGCATGTGCTGAGTAACACTAGACCTTTCAGTTTCAGAACAAACAACATCAGAAACATTTTGCTGAACTTCCTCAGACTTCCCACCGTTCAAGTCATTCTTGCCACAAGCAGCTTTGTTTGACAAAAAGTCAGGGACCCTGAAGCCAGAACTTTGACTTCAACAACAGCTCCTCTGCTGAGATTCCACGAGTAAGTAAATCTGCAGGATTATCTTTGCCTGAACAATGATTCCACATTGCAGGACTAACAAGAGACTGGATCTCAGCAACTCTGTTTGCAACAAAAGGTTTCCACCTATATGGGTCACTCTGAATCCAAGCCAGAGTCACGGCTGAGTCTGTCCAACAGTGACAAACCACATCATCATCTAACTTCAAAGTCTGCCGCACATAGACAACCAAACGAGCACAGAGTAAGGCCCCCAACAACTCTAGGCGTGGCAAACTCAGTCTCTTGAGGGGGGCTACTTTAGCTCGCACAATCACCAGAGACGACTTCCAGGTTCCATCCTGCATCTTCACATGTAAGTAGACACAAGCACCATAAGCAGACTGGGAAGCGTCACCAAAAGCTTGCAGCTGAAACACAGATATATCAGTCCACGGAGCTCCTGTGTGTAATTCCGAGGAATTTTCACCTTTTCAGATGCTCGAGACCTTTGACCCATACTGTGAATTTTCCTTGTATGCTCACAGGCACAATCTGATCCCAAGGTATCCCCAGCCTCCAAAGTTCTTGAAACATACATTTTGCTGTTATGATGAAAAGGTGTGAGAAATCCAAGGGGATCAAATAACTTTGAGATTAGGCTCAGGACTACCCTTTTCGTGACACACAGATCACTAGAAACTGCAATTCCATCAAAGGAGAAACAATCCTGAGAAACTAACCATCGCATACCCAACACTTTGAAAGATTCTGTTCCCACAGACTTATCTTGAAGTTCTCTGCAAAGTACATCATCTACCTGTTCACTGTTGGAACCCCATTTTGACAGAGACATGCCAGCTTGACTCATAATCTCATTAGCCTCTCTAAGCATGTCACATGCTTCTGAATGATCATCACACCCAGATAACCAATCATCCATATAGAGATTTTCAGAAAGCTCCTCAGTCACACGAGAAGGGGGGAACAGACCCAAATGATACTTGATGGTCGCATTGAGTAAGAAGGGACTGCTTTTGTTATCAAAGGGTACACGAGTGAATCTCATCTTTTTGATAACACCTCGATCATTCCAGAAGAATCGATGCACATCCCGATCCTCATGATTCAACTGGATTTGAAGAAATGCTTTTGTTACATCAGCAGACAGAGCCACCTTCCATCGCCTGAACCATACTAAATTCCAGGTAAGTCAGGTATCAGACTAGGACCTGTCTCAAAAACAATCATTCAATGAAACTCCATTGAACCCTTTGGCTGAAGCATCAAACACCGGCCGAATCTTCGTTGTCAGACTAGACTCCTTGACCACTGGCCGATGTGGCAAATAAAATACTGGGTAAGAGCAAACCATCTCATCTTGAGGAACCTCTTCAATCATGTTTTCTTTCAACATATCACAGAAAACCTCATGATATCTAGATTCCAATTCAGGATCCTTGCTAAGTTTACGACTCAAGTGATCCAAACGAGACCGAGCTAGCTTTTCATTGTCAAGAAGTGTGGGTCTCATATCCTCAGCCTTCCATGGAAGAGACACCACGTATCTGTCTTCAGAGAACTGAACCTTTTTGTTGAAATCATCCAACACCGGATCAACTACTGGAGACTCTTTGTCACATATGCCAACTGATTCCAAGTCCCAAAATTATTCAAACTAGACTCTGAATCTCCATGCAAAACAATTGGTGAGAAATACCAACTTTGTCGGAGACATCTTTGGTTCCAGGCAGAGGACCGGACAAAATCCAACCAAACACTGACCGCTGAGCAACTAGACTCTCAGACAAGAACACCATCTCAGGTGTTATCAGCTTCCAGTAGGCATCAAGACCCACAAGAATATCCACCTTTACTTCACCATCCTCATGAACATCAACAAACTCAATGTTTTTGCCAAACGATGTCAGTACATTTTGAGGGATAGCTGGACGGTACATGGGAGCACAAATAGTAAGGATCTCAGTAGCCTTCACAGACACATTTCCTTCAGACCCCTGTAAATTTACCTTGTACACATTCCTCTGTTTAGCATTGCTGATTTGATCATTACCAAAGGCAGCATAAGCTAGACTTTGAGACCCCAACCCACTCAGGCTGAATTCTGTTCACTAGATCACTTGAAATGTAAGTTTTATCAGACCCAGTGTCAAACAAGACGACAGCTTCAGTGACTCCACACTTTCCATGCACTGAAACACGGGCAGTTTGTAACAAAACATGGGAAGAAGCTTTTCAGAGATAGTGTTCACACTTGACAGATTTGCATTAACATTGACACAACTGTGTTAGATCTGGGTGTGGTTGTACTAGACTGCACCGTATTGACATCAGTGTTGCCACTAGAGGGGAAATTTGTCTTGGAACACACAGCAGAGCATGATGTTTTCCCTTGCATTTAGTACATTTTGCACAGCAGTTTTTGTAATTGTGTCCCTTTGCTGTGGACAGACAAACGAAAGCATGCACCTACACGCGCCGTAAAACATCTTTTCGGTCCCCCACTGGTGTCTTGGTAATGCCATAACAACGTTCCAGTGTGTGGCCATGACGCTGACACAATTCACAGGTTAGACGAGCAGCCCCAGCTGTGTACAAAGATGCTGCAGTAGCCACAGGAACAGACTTGTCGAACACTGAAATGCTCACACCATCTCTCAGAAAGGTTTGAGAACGCTCACTACGTTCTATTCCCGCTGCAGGAAATCTAACAGAAACTGTAAGTCGCTCTCATGCTGAGCACCGTCTCTTGCCCACTCCATGCGCAGCTCAGAAGGAAGGCGAGACAGAATGAGTGGCGTCAAAACAACTCCATACTGCTGTCCTGAAATACCCAATGACTCAAGACTGCGAACATGTGCCTGTAAATCATCAAATATTTTCCACAAAACTGAAACTGAAGGTTGACGAGGTACATTTATAGCAAGCAATGCCTCAATGTGAGCAAAGATAATACGTTCAGGACGGCCAAACCTTTTTCTCAAAATATCACAAGCAGCTCTGTAGTTGGCAGCAGTCAAAGACAACCCTTGTACAGCTCCTTTGGCTTCCCCTTTGAGAAGCGACAAAAGATATGAAAATTTTGTTATGTTAGGTAATTCACTAGCATCCACAACTGCCTGAAACTGTTCCCAAAAAGAGGTCCAAGTAGTGACATCTCCTGTGAAAATAGGCAATTCCAATTTCGGCAACTTTGCCTCCACATTTGCAGTAGACGCAACACCAGAACCAGAACCTTTTGATGAATGGACCTATCACCACAATCACCAGCAGATTTACTGTTACGTACTGCAAGTAACTTTGCAGCTTTAATACGAGGCCCTCTTGCATTTTCACGATAATCAGCTGCTTCTGCAATGTCACTGTTGAGTTCCGAGAGTTCGATTTCCAGCTCGACTTCTGACTGAGCTTCATCTAAAACGCGAAGCCTGCTGTCAAATTCTTCAATAGCATCAGCAATTTCAACAGTGTTAACATCAATATTCTTACAAAGTTCGGCCAATCTTCTGCTACAACGATTGACCCAACCACGGGCCGCCACACGTGCTCGGACAGCAGACTTCAACGGATCAGACATGTTCGTATCAACAACGACGATCGAAACAATGAATGAAAAAAGCAATAAAATATTTCCTGGGACCGTTAGCCGCATACATAAAATAGCAGCAGTTAACAGACACCTTTTCCCGGGTTCCGGCACCAAAATATGTTCAAGAAACTATAGAACATACTACAAACCACACAGGGGGTTCGTAAAAAAAGGCCCGAAGCCATCAACGGTCGTTAATCACTCTTTTTTTTTTTTCTTTACTTTAACATGGGAGAGCTAGAAAAAGACTGGTCACTATACGTGGATGCAAAAACATCCAAAACAAATAACGTGATCTTCAACATGGTACGCCATAGGAAAGTGTTTGAAATGAAGAGTAAGTTGTATTAATTTTTACACATTGTTGTCTATTTGTGTGATATGAGTGAAAAAGCGTAAGAGTTTTTGTGGATAAGCCATACAATTTTAATTTTCTAAGAAGAAGGTTATGGTCTATTACATAGAGAGGGAGAGAGAGAGAGAAAGAAAAGAGAGAGAGAGAGAGAGAGAGAGAGAGAGAGAGAGAGAGAGAGGAGAGGAGAGGGAGACAGACAGACAGACACAGAGAAAGCATAGGAGGAAGGTAGCGGTGGAGGTGGGGAAATGGGGGTGGGGCTGGAGACTTCGAACGGTTGACAATTTTTTTTCCAACCAAAACCTTTTTATTCATGCCACCGTACAAAGAAGTAGCAGCAGCAGCAGTAATGAGAGGGGGGGGGGGGGGGGGGGGGGGGGGGGGAAAAAAAAAAAAAAAAAAAAAAAAAAAAACGAACGCAACAGAGCCAAAGCCATGAGATGACAGATGCGATTGGGATCAAGGTCAATGACCCGGAACCTAACCGCTAGAGTTACCTGAAGGGGGACAAATTGCAATCGATTCTTAGAATTAAGTCCCTTTGATTGATCGTGGGCGTTTCGTGAAACATCTCACTTGGTGTGACACTCGATTGTCGTAGCGTAAACATGATAAGTCTCTCGTTCTTTTTTGTGCTGTTTTTATTGTTCCTGCGTATTTCGGGAGCAAGTACTCAGCAGAACAGAACAGGAAAATTGAAGACTTTACCGAAGAGATGCGGCCTTACCGAATGCAGAAGGTCAACTTACTGTGGCAAAAAGCAAGGAAGGTAAGTAACTTTGGGCTTAAAATGACGCAGTTGGGTTTGTTCTTGTTGTTGATGAGAACTCTTATTCTTTAGCCAAAGCTCAGATCATAAGAGAAAAATGTATAGAAATCCTGCATAAAACCAAAGGAAAGGTGGCTATCAGCATATACACTTGGGTTAGGGCCTCTTTATGCTTGCTTGTAGCATGATGAAATGGGTGAAGTAATACGTTTTAATTTATGGATACTAAATGTAATATGAATATCAAAATGATGATAATGATGAAACCCAACCTAGTGTGTAGTTGGCCTGAATTCTCAAAATTCATTCAATAAAATTTGAACCAAGGTAATCCAAAAAGTGTGCCCAACTATTTGAAAAGGGCTGTCCACTTGTCACAGTGTTAATATTACTCGGTCATGTAGACAAACTTTTTGTGTCTCTTCTGCATGTGTCACTGAAGTTTAATTCCAGGGATATTTGTGGTAGCCACTGTCATAAGCTCTGGATCCATTGTTTGAGACACACCCTTCAACACTACACCCACCGATGGCTTTTTTTTTTCTCTCTAAATTTGAAGCAATCAAAGACATAAGTAGTAATGAACAAATCCAAAATAAAATGACCAGTCTTACTTTAATTAGTTTGAAAACAGTCAAAATGTCCTTACATCAGTTCATAGCTTGATTCAAGCCAGAATCACCAACAGATTTATCTCCAACCCACCCGTCTCTCGACAACAAGCAGAGCCAAAATGTGCAATTTGCAGCTAAATAAACCAAAGCTACTTCATATGTTGTCAATACTTTTTCTGTGAAAGCTTTTAGCGACCAACTTCTTACTTGCAACTTTAAACCCCCCCCCCCCCCCCCCCCTACTCTTCATAGTCACTCACTGGTTTTTGGAAAAGTGGGCTTTAAAAAAAATAAACAACTGAATTGGAACACTGCAAAAAAATGTTTTAACAACCCCTCCCCCCTCCCATTTTTTTTTTGACTGCTTCATTGTTGAGTTTAATTTTTTTGTTGTTTTTTTTTGTTGTTGTTTTCTGTGAAATTACCAGTTTACAATTTTGAACTTTTCATTTCAGCGTCTGCCTGGACCAAAGCTTGCTGAATTGTATGCAGACTTGAAAGTTCATGATAAACATGAAGCAGCTGTGAAGAAGTATCGTGTAGATGGCATGGATAAAGATGGATTGAAAGAAGCTCAAGTAAATGCTGCATTCAGAGGTATGGTTTGTACATATAGATATATAGATAGATTGATAGATCTCTATAAAGGTGTGTGTGTGTGTGTCTGTGTGTGAGAGAGAGAGAGAGAGAGAGAGAGAGAGAGAGAGAGTGGACAGGTCCTAAAAAAGTCTTTTTAAGTCCAAGGTTTGAAATCTCCATTTTAAGGCCTTGAAACTCCTTGAAGATTAGACTTTTAATAAAGGTATATATAGAAAGTCATTGTAATTAATTGTTAGATTGATTTTTCTTTTTCACAACAAAAATTAGGATAAAGTTGAAAGTGTCCAAAAACAGTCTTGCAAGAAGCCATCTGTATGTTTATAACGTAGTAAGTATAAATTGACAAAAAATCAAAATCAAAAGCTGTGCAGTTTTTTTTCATATCAGCTGTCAATTGCAGACAATATTATCATGATCTTATTGTCAAGTAGACTATAGGGATGGACCTGAATGAAAACAGAACACAAAATGTTTGATTTATTAATCATGAGTGTCGCAACCAGTCATACAGAATAGGTATCAGTTGAAAAAGACGTTAGGGTGTTTGTGTGTGTGTGTGTGTGTGTGTGTGTACGTGTGTGTGTGTGTGTGTGTGTGTGCGCGCGCGCGCGCGCGCGCACGCACGCTCACATATACACATTCATGTGTGCTTTTTCTTTGCAGAAATCATAGAGAAGTACAGTCTTGAAGAATTCTACCACCCTGATGGGAGCATGTCAAATGAGTTACCCTTGGATGAGGAAAAGAAAGTGCACTTTTCAGACAAAAAGCTGCAGACCATGTGGCAGAGAGCAGAAAAAGCTGGCTTCACCGGTAGGGAGCATCTTTTATTTCTTTTGCTTTTTAAACAATAAGATTTTTTAAAATGTTTTGTGTTTCACAGAACACATCCACTGCACTGAAATGAAAGCAACAAGTTTTTATATATGACAGTATAACAATTAGGATTGTTTTGAAATGTTTTAGGTTTCATAGAATATGCTGTTTCATGTAAAATGAATTTCTTCAGTGATCATCTTGTGCATGCTTCTGAATTACATAAGCATTATTTTTTCTTTTGATTTTCTGATTGTTACTACTGTCATACCAGAAATATGATCAAGTTTGTGTCATGAATCATAGATGCAAAAATGTTGATGCAGAATGCATTGTATATTTGATGTGTGTGAGTGTGTGTGTGTGTGTGTGTGTGTGTGTGTGTGTGTGTGTGTGTGTGTGTGTGTGTGTGTGTGTGTGTGTGTGTGTGTTTTTTTTTTACCTGTTGTTAGCAAGGGACCTTGAAAAGCTGCGTGAGGAATTCTGGCATCAGCAGATGAAGATTGATGACCTGAACTTCTTGAAAAGACAGATGGAAGTTGAAGGTAATACTTTTTGTAAATAATCATATGTTCAATAAAGAGGGGAGGTTGTGTTTAAAAAAAATGTACATATGTATGTGTAGAGATGTGTCTTTAGTAAAGTGTTAGGTTACAATTTAATATAGACTTTTTTCCAAAACCTGTGAAGCTACAAGTATCTATTATTGGTATCAAATTTAACATAATTAAATCTTTCTGAACACAGATGTTTGATTCAAGTTTCCCAGAGTTAAAAGCTGAAATGGGACACTAAATCCTTCAGAAGGAATGTTTTGAAAGTGTATTTTAAAGTAATGCAGAAGGCAGTCGGATCTTTTGAATGACAGTGAAATTGCCTCCTTTGTTACTAGTATATACAGGCCTTCAAGGTAACAATGAATTATCCTATAATGTCAAGTTAATGTGTGTGTGTGTGTGTGTGTGTGTGTGTGTGTGTGTGTGTGTGTGTGTGTGTGTGTTTTCTGAACTATATTTTGTTGTATTACTGAAGTTAATGTTCGTCAGGGTGAAAGAAGGGGTTGTCTGTTGTTTTTTTTTCTTTAAAGCACAATGCTATACCATGTTTTTTTTTTTTTTTTTTTTTTTTTTTTTTTTTTTTTTTTTTTTTTTACTTTATGTCATTTGATTTTTTGAGTGTGTGTTAGTATTATGTCATTGTCAGTGAAGTCAGTGTTTGTATTTTTGGTCTGATATCTTAATGTTATTTTATCATAGGAATAACTTTTGAGTTTTTGCCTGCTTTTCCTTGCAGTTTGTCACTGTAAGATTATCACATTTACTGTGATGACTTCTGTTATTTTACATAGGCTTTAGAGAGTGCTTACATGTCCCAGTGCACTGGCATCCATTCACTTTCAAAACACTGTCCTTCCCACTCTCCATTCCTTTCTCCCCCCCGCATACATGTCCACTTTCATGCATGCACATCTCTCTCTCTCTCTCTCTCTCTCTCTCTCTCTCTCTCTCTCTCTCTCTCTCTCTCTCTCTCTCTCTCGCTGTTTCTCTTTCTATGAAGATCTGTCTCTCTGCCTCCCTCCCTTCCCTCTCCTTTTTTCTCCTTTGCTGTCCAACCCTTACCTCTTTGTCCATCCACTCAAACATTCTGTCTGCAGTCTTTGCAGCGGTTTTAACTCACTTTCTCATTTTTCAGTTGAAAGTCCACATTAACATTGCTTTTGTTTGTTTTCGCCCAGCTATCTTAGCAGTAAGTCATTGAGTCAGTTAAATTGATATTTATTTGTTCATTTGATTGTTTCTTAACTTGTTTTGTTAGCAAGTATATCATCATTCTGTGGTTTATGTGTCAGTTAATTCACATTAGTAAGAGGAATCAATCAACATTGAACTTCTTTCATTATTCATTCATGTGTAGGTTCATGGTTGATGATATTCCATCAATTCCATGTGAGTGTGCTGAATAAGAAGTGTGCCATTAAGGATTGTAATAACATATTGTAAATGTACTAATGAAATAGTACATTCTCCTGTTGATTGTCTCAACTGATACGGGTTTTATTGACAGTTCAGTGGAGGTTTATTGCTATTATACAAGCCAGAAGTTATTTTTGGTTACCATAACCTTTGTTTTATCATGTGCAGCAATGTTTTTGTCCCCATTTGGTTCATCAGATTTAGCTGCTTTATGTCGGTTCTCTTTATGACTGATCCATTGGTAAAAACTCTGTGCTGTTTACAGTGTAACTTTCTTTTGATAGGAGCTCCAGTATGTGTCTGCTGCTCTGTAGCATCCTTTAGCGCTGAAAATGACTGTATGGCTCTGCTAAACAGTGGTTATTCTATGTCATGAACAGCTGAATTGCTCATCCAGTTCCATTACAGACTCTGTCACTAGTTTGAGTGATTTAGAATACTTTTTTTTTTCCTTTTTCTTGTCCGTCTCTCTCTCTCTCTCTCTCTCTCTCTCTCTCTCTTTCTCTAAAGGATTATTATTATGCAGTTTTGAGAAAGACTGATTAGTGTGTGAGTCTGTGTATTAGCCTATTCCCAGCAAGAACCATTTTTGAATATTCGTGCATGCTTGTTTTACATGTATGGGTTCTGTCTGTGTGCATGTAAGCATACTTGTTTACCAGAATTATTGTGTGTACATGTATGTGCATGCTTGCTTGCAGGCATCACTGTATGCGTGTAAATCAGGCACTGTTTCATTGTTCTCTTGCAACATTGATCATGAATCAGTTCTCCTTGAAGACTGTCAACAACACATTCGATATAAGAAAAAAAAAAAAAAAAACTCCCTTTGTGATAAAGAAGTACTGACAGTTCTGACAAATGTCACTTGATCTGTGTGGATTATGACAGATGTGAAGGACAACGAGGTGGAGAATTTCAAGAAGACGGAACAGCTAAACTCGCTGAATCACCAGATGAAGAGAAAGCACAAAGACGTAAAAGCTGGATACTATGAATTGGAAGGCATGTTTGATGAGGTACAAATAATTCTCTTTTTTTTTGCCTGTTTATTTGATGTTTCTCTCCTGCATGCACATAAATTTTAAAAGAGAGAAACTTAAATTTACTGGCTCTTTTGAAATTTTGGAACATTGAGGGGAAGGGGGGGGTTGTTTGGTTGGTTTTTTTTTTTTTTTTTTTTTGGTATTACTTTAAGTTTTGCATTGATTTATGGCTGGAAGATTTCTGCGAAGGAATCACATATTGACATCCCTTCTTCACTGTCTGAGTTCTGACCCTAACGGAAGAGAAGCATGTTAATTAAAGCAAGTCACTTCAGTGTCACAGATGAATGGACAATACTTTGTCTTGAATTTTCTTGTATAGCATAATTCACTCACCACCCAAGAATGACTTAGGTATTTGGGGGGGGAAGAGGGATGGGGGTCAGGTAGGGGGGGCTAGCGTGGCAACTTTGGGTTGTGTTCAGAGGCACTTGTTTTGATCAAACATACTGCAAAACACAACTTTCTACCACAACAATGATTTGCCTTGTAGCGGAGGCAGTGCAAGCTGATTTCTGGAAGGTTCTACCACATCCAGCCCAATGACGATCTTCCTGAGCTTGCTAAAACTGACCACTGTGACCTGATCTTAACCGCATGCATTGACATGGAGAGGAAATAGACACTGGGGTCACCATGAATGCAAGACATGAAGGGCTAGAGCATTTGAGAAGGCTTTTTTTTTTTTTTTTTGTCATGTGTAAATACATGTGTGTGTGTGTGTGTACCTCGCAGCATAATTCTTGCTTTTCTGGCTTCAAGCACAGGAAGTGAAAATAGTGAGAAAGGCCATTTCAGATTCAATTACAGTTCTCGGGGGAAAATGATGGATGCAGACTTCAAATCAAGTCACTAGACAAGTTCTTCAGTTCAGAAATTCTCTCGCCTGCATGTGTTTGTACTTATTTTGGGTGACAGGGGGGCTGAATTTGTTCAGCTCTGTTAGACTGTAAAGATTTAAGCCTCTTTAACCTTTTAACACGTGTGTGTGTGTGTGTGTGTGTGTGTGTGTGTGTGTGTGTGTGCGTGCATGCATGCATGCGTGGGTGTGTGTGTTCGTTATATTTCACATGGAAGCTGGAGAAGGAAGAACCTAACTTCAAAGACCACAGAGTTCATCAGTTGTGGGCACTGGCACAAAAGACGGGCTGGTCTGCAGATGAACTGGAGTCATTTAAGGTAGGTGAATGATTTTGTGTTGTGTGTCTTTTACCACAAATGCCTTTGCAATTTATTACATGTCCCCTAAGGATGCCAATCATCATGGTGTTTAAACTATATCCCCATCCTTTGTAAATTCTGTGCCAGTAATTTTCTTTCTGTCATTCTCTTTCATTTCACTCTTTTTTTTTTTTCTTTTTTGAATTTTTGTGCAAAGTGTTTCTGCCTTTGTGGCTATTTCACTTATTTTTGTTCAGCAAATCTTTTGCATATTCTCTGACAGAATTTATAGTGTGCCAGGTTGGTGTTGTGGTTGTCATTGTCATCGTTGTTGTTGTCTGGTAACTAGGTAGTGAAAAATGTACATGCCATCCAGAGTAGACACTAGCTGTCCATTCTGCACTGTTTGCCCATATATGTATTTTTTTTTTGTTTAATTTATATACTTTCATTTACTGTTTGTTTTTGTAAAATTGGTGTGAGAAAACTTTAAGGTAATTCCCGGCACCCCTCACCGCATACTAGTTTTATCAGCCTTAAAGATGTTAATAATTATTATGCTATGAATTTCATAGTTCACTGTCGATCTTTTTTTTTTCGTGTGTATGTGTGCTACTTCTTTTCTCTGAGTGGTGACAGTCTGTATTACACTATAGTCATCTTATTGTCTTGCTTTCTTCTCCCTGGTATTGTCCAGCACACTTCGTCGTCATGTATTTACCTGAAAGCAAAAAAAAAGAAAAATAGATCTTGAGAATTTAATATTACTTTTGGCCAGTGGAATAATTCAGTTGATGTAAGAAGGAAATACAGTGTTCTTGTCCCTTGATATTATGATATTAAAGTGCTTTGCACACAGATTTTTGACAATGATTTGTTGACAGAAGGAAGCCATGTTGTTTTCTTGATCAAAAATTGGGAGCAAAGTCAACAGATGCATTCTTTTATTTAAACCATAGTTACGTTTATATTACCTTATGTTTCAACGTAACATATACTTACCTACAAAGTGATTGGGGGGGGGGGGGGGGGGGGGTGTGGTTAGGGTTTCTTTTTAAGAATCATGCAAGTCCAAACTGCACCCCCCCTCCTCCCTCCGCCCCCCCCCCCCTCCCTCCCCTCCCTCCCCCCCTTCCCTGTACAAATTTAATTTTGAATGTACTTTTTTGTACGTGTGAATGTGTGTTATTTTTTATGACTCATCATGATGGTCTGTCATCTGCTTCAGAAAAGCTGGCAGCATTTCATGACATTGACACTAACTCTCATTTGTTTTGGTCATGTCACGTCTGCCTGTGAAGTTTGAAGCATTGCAAACACACTTGTATAGTCCATGCTGCTTTCTTGGCCACCATGATTCATTCGGCAGCATTGGAGTCACTAAGTTAGTTACGCACAGTCATGGCATGTGGACACTCAAACTCTGTCGCTCATGGGTGCTCATGGGTGAAATATTCTAAAACTATTTTGGCTCAAATTCAAGCTCTTTGCAAATGACTGCCACTTTCGAACTTAGCGAACCCTGCCAAATGCTTAGTCTTAATTCTTACCAGTTTGCTTCCTAGAAATAACATGTCTGCATTCAATGCCATGCCCTTAGGATCTGTCATTGTTACTGTCTCACCAATCACAAACATTTCATAGATCACATTCTGCAGATTTATCTACCACTTCTAAATTTGAAGATATATACCTACATTTTGACGAATAATGTGACATTTTCATGAATAATTTTCATTTTATGATCAGTAAGCTGTCATAACGCAGATCTTGTAAAAAGTTAGGTTTGAAGTGTTCAAACTGGTAAAAAGTTCATGCTCAAGCATGTATGTGTATGAAATGTCAAAAAACAGATCAGTAGTTAGCCTCCAATGGCAGAATGGCAGATGAGTGATGAAAAGGTCAACAATGGTTTGATTGATCATTTGCAGGACGAGCTGAAGCATTTTGAGTCTCGACTAGAGAAGCATAGCTTTCTGGAGTCCCAAGTGGAACGTTCAGCTGAGCAACTGAAAGAATCTGATGCAGAAGAGAGCCATATGGAGAAACACAAACGTCTGGAAGAGAGAGCCGAGAACATTGGCTATAAAGTAAGTAGAGGGCCACAAGACATACCAACTGACAAAATAGAGTGCCATGTAACAAAGAGTTAATACACAATACAAAAACAGACCTGTCAATTTTCAGGAGCTGTATCTTCTTACGATGTCCCAAACAACAGACAGTAAACCAAGGCACAGAACAATACTCCCCAGGACAAAGCCAGTTCAACAGCAGACTGGTGTGTCGGCAGCTTAACCTTTTGAATGACAAACTTGTCGCATAATCTGTTTTCTTTCATGTCCACGACAAGTGTGACATTTGAAGTTCAAGTCAGCGAGATTGGATATGATCGGTTAGGCAACATGTGGCGGAGCGTGATTAGGCTTGCACATGTTTCAATTTACTTGGTCTGAGTGCTGTTTGTGGTTGAATATCATCCAGTCTTTAATTGTGATACTTGTTTTGAATGATGATAAGTCATTCAGCCCTTTGATTCTCTTACTGCCTTTTTTTTTTTGTTGCACTCCCAGTTCTTATAGAACAGGGAGTACTTTACAATGGGAACGAAGAAATGCTGTCTGTGTGTCTGTCTGTCTGTCTGTCTGTGGTCAAAATGTGTTCCACTCATTCCAGATAAAACTTCTGGGCCGATCTTTCTGAAAATTGAAAGTATCTTCATTATTGGTCACGGATGATGCCCCATGTTTTATTTCACCAGAATAGCCATTACTAATGGCTGTAACAGCCCAAAATGGTTTTTTTCTTCTTTATGGAATATCTCAGAAAGTACTTGTATTCAAGGTAAACTGGGAGCACGTTTATATGCTTTGCATCTTGTTGTTAAGCACGTCAGTCCCTTAGTTTTGAATCCGTTGTTGTGCATTTCAGATCTTAATTCTAAATGGTTTATTATGTTGTTAACCCTTTAATTTTGATAATAGGTTCATTGATATTATTAGCTGTTTCATCCCTTTTAATTCTGATGATGTCTATCTGTTCTTTTCAATTGATGATATCTGTTTTTCTTTCTTATTTACCCTTTCAGCTTCCTACCTTCAATATTGCCTGTATAATTAACTCTTTAAGTTAGCCATTTTATTTTGACACTTGATAGTACCTGTGTATTTGTGTTGTTAATACTTTTAGTCTCTTCATTCCAGTGCTGTATGTCTGGTGTTGTATTCTATTGTTTCAGGGCATACGCTTAAAATTGTGTACTATCAATTAGCTGTGTGTGTCAGTGTTCTTGTGTTGCCTCCATGGTTGCCAAATATGATTTGACTGAATGTATGTGTGTGTGTGTGTGTGTGTGTGTGTGTGTAGAACTGAATGGAAATGACTCATAGGTGAAAGCACATATGACAATAGTTGTAGTTTATCAAAACTTGTCTACCTATATTGATTCCCCAGAGTCATTTCATGTGATGTTTTGATCACTTGCAGGTGAAGAAACTCCATAATGACCTGAGACCAGAGTTGGCAAAGCCTTTGGAGGACACTCAGAGCTCTGATCCCATGATTCTGTGACCTGGGCATCTCAATTTTATCTTCAGTTGATTGTCTGCATTTTTTTTTTTCTTTTTCTTTTTTGAATACTTTCTTTTTTTGTTTAACAAAAAAGTGAAATGACACTGCATTTGGTTTTGACTAGTTTGTCAGTGTTGTTCATCTATGATAAAGCGAAATAAAATTTGTTTTTGTTCATCTGTATGTTTAAAGATAACGATCCAGAACTTAAGCCCAGAAGGCATTTAGTTTCCTGATGTTGTTCATCTACAAAAAGCAAAATTGACTTGTTTTTGCTCATCTGTATGTTTAAAGTCAATGATCCAGAACTTACAGCCCAGAAGAAGGCTTTTGTGTGCATATCATTTGTTTCATGAACCAGAGATCATGATAGACATACAGATTGCAGAGGGTTTTTTTTAATCATGAGTGAGGCCCTGATCGGGATAACTTTATTCCAAGAGTGTGTAAAAGCCAAGTGATAGGTTTCTCTGTACACATCTGTTCCATATATGTAAGGTTGTGTTGAGCTGTTTGATGTTTGAAATGTAATTTGGAAAATGTACACATAGGTTTTGTGTATATGCCTACAAGTAGTTAAAGATGTCAGCGGCTGAAGATATTCTTTTTATTTCCGTTATGTACATTAGTGGGCTGAACTAGATATCAGTGGTTGGAAAATAATTCGATAGATGTACACTTTATTCTTTGCATGTATGCAAATGTAATGTCTTGCCTATGTAATAAGTTGTCTTTATTATTCAGATAATGTATGCTTTATTCTGGTGGGCTGGTTTTCATCAGAGTTTGTAGTCCACCTTGGTTGGAGGACTGTGTTCCCCTTTTGGAAGTATGCCATGCATATAGTCCCATACTTCTGCTTTTCTGGGTTTTTTTTTTTAAGAGTTATGTTCTGCTGCAGTCCAGCAACTTTGTTTCCGGGTCAAGCGGAAAAAAAAGTGTTTTTAATCAGGTTTGGATGTTCAACAAATGGTTAGTTTTGTCTCTAAGCTCTTTTATGTTCATGGAGTATTATAATGGATTTATTTTACTGTAATCTCAATTTAGACCATGTACCTCTTCATACTTTATGTGTCAGATAATCAGAAATAGTGCCCTTGTTTTATGAAAGGTCCTGGGCATGCAAATTGATTGATGCACAGAAAAAAATTTACACTAAATTCACATACTGTATTCTGTTGAAGAGGCAAAGGAACAACACTCAACTGATTCTGTTGTATGTTGGAATTATGCATTTATGGGTGAAGCTGTGTAAAAGTGGTTGTGGCCTCACTTGGCAATTCACAATGTTGTGTGAAATAGTCATTACTCGGTTTACCTACTGCCTGAAATTACTGTGTACATATTTGCCTTCATTCCACTGTTCCAGGCCGGTGTTGTGTCATGAGGGTTTTGGAAGAAAATTGTTGAAAAGGAAGCTGATGTTACTGTTATACTTGTGTCAAATGGTCTGAAGCTTTTGTTAAGTAATGATTTTGCTATACTGACGTTATCATTAAAAACTTTCACTCTCCTCAGTACATTAAAAAGGTCCAAATTTTTAAAAGTCTATTCTCTGAAATGATGAAAAAGATCCTTTACTCTATCACATTAAAGTGATCCAGTGCAGCTCATTCCCGACAGATCAGAAAGATCCATTGCTCTTGACTGCCCCTAACACATGAAAATATATTTTGTTTCCATTAGGTTGTAAATATTTGTTGCTCCCTAAACATCTAACCATTGTCTGCAACCATTTAGAAAAATGGATGGCCCCCAACCGATTAAAGAGATCAACTGTCCAAAAAAATAGAATAGATAGATATGTTAAGTCCAACAGATTTGAGAAAGGAAAATTTATCGTGAAGAAATTAAGATTGTCCATCAGCCCAACAGATTGAAAAGGAAAATCCATTATCCTTCAATAGATTGAATCGACCTATTGCCTCCAACACAGAAAAGGAGCCATTACTGACATCAGACTAAAAATGTCACTTGTTTCCAGCTAATTATAAAGATATGTTACCCACAACAGATAAAAGAAGTCTGTAGCCCCCAACAGAGTAAAAAGGTTGATTGTCCCCGTGCAAAAACGAAGTAAAAACGATGCCATCAGACCTTGCTTTGTACTTTTTAGACTTGTTCCTCAGCAGTACAGTACTTCCTGGTGTTTAAGCATCATCCACTCAAGATAATGTTCTGTGCCAATAAACATTAAAATTCTGTATTTTTAGTACCGTTATCCAATGAATAACATCTGTTCATGTTTTTTTTTACCATATGTAGAAGATTTGTATATTTTAAATAGAAGATTTGTATATTTTAAACAATCTCAACTTTGAAAATGCATTATTCATCAAATATTACAGGTCATTTTTATCACTTGCTTGTAAATCAACAATATGTTTACTTAACAGAATTTTGTGTAAACAAAACAAACACATAAAAGCAAAAATGTTTGGTGAACGAAAGAATAGTAAAGGGTGATTTCCTGTTTTAGTGGACTGTGGAAACGTTACAGATGTATTTTATTGTATACATGGGGAAAGGTTTCAAAAAATGTTGATGTCTAATTATGCAATGTCTTATTATGCATAACCACCGGTCATTTTTTTTAACTGCTGTAAATTTTCTATTCAGCTTTAGAAGCGAAGGTTGGTTTGTTTTTTTATATTGTTTTTTTGTTAGTATTTCAAGTATTGGTAAATGAAGTTCTGGTACAAAATGCACTAAGCACAACAGCTATGCCATGTAAGTGCTAAACTATCAGTAGACAATATCATTATTGCCATCTTATAAAACTGCAGATCATTTGATTTAAATCTGTACATGTTGATATTTTCTTGCGCATATGGGCATAAGTGTTTAACTATGAAACCAGAGTATAAGCATATTGATGAATGGAGTGTGGAAAAAATCTTTAAACATTTTGAATTTTTGTGAATGCTTTAAGATGACACAAACGCGTCCACCGTTTGCTTAGTTTCATTATTGTGTATTATTGTTACAAACACCAGAACGTCAAAAAGAAAGAAAACTGAGAAAGGATCATGTTATGACAGGAGATTTTGACTCGGCGAAGCTTTATCAATAATTTTTCAAATTGGGAGTTTAAACGTCATATTTCTAGATTGCTGAACAAATGGGATGAACAAATGATAATGCATTTTCTGTATTGTGGTCATTTGTTTTGCAGTCTCGCACTTACTCAGGCCCTTCAACTCCAAGGGAGCATAAGTCGTCGGTGACAACACTCCAGTAGACTTGACTCTGTTCCCACTGCCTCTGTCCGAATCATTTCCATCTTCCCTAACACTTCTTCAGTGTCTTTTCTCCAGTTGTTTATGGGTCATCCCTTCCTCCTTCTCCCATGAGGGTTCCAGATCATAGCCTGAGGGTGGATGTTGGCTGCTAGTTTCCAGAGGCTGTGGCCTGTCCAGTGCCACTTCCTCCTTAGGATCTGTGTGGTAACTGGCTTCTGTCCAGCCCTTTATCACAGCTGTTCATTGCAGACTTTGGTCACAGAATGTTACCAATGAACTGCAGACAGGTGCATTTCCTTTACTCAGCTCTCGTTTGCAATCACATAACTTTCAACCATCATACTATTACAAATGAGTAGTGCGGGTGCTCTTTATCTGCTAGCAGATTTGATTTTCTTTCACAACTGGTGGAAAATAACAAAGCCTTTTCTTTAGAGAGAAAGAAAATCTCCCAAGGGACAGAATTTCCTTTTTCAAGTGCTATATGGTTCACAACAGTAACACAGTCATCTGGAGGGAATGAACAGGAAAGAGTGGGTATGAGTCATTTTTTTTTATTTAAATATAAGTGTCTGTCTTTTCTTTATGTATGAATTGTATTTCTTTTTTTCTTTTTTTTTTGAGCTTGCTGGGTCCAAGAGTATTGTGGACATCTGATTAGATCTGTTTCTCAGACATGCCATGCTTTGCATGAGTACAGACTGCATTCTTTGTTGTACGAGTATTTGAGCTAATGTCATGAAGTTTATTTATACCACTGTATTCATCATGCATAAGATTTACACATTTTTAACATTTTCAAGGACCATCAACCGTTAATATATTGTCATGTGTGTGGATAAGGACAGAGCAAATCTGTCTGCCCATACACTGTTTGTATATCCTATGCAATACATGTAACACAAATGCTGTGTAATCTATCTTTCAAAATGAGATCGAATGATTATCAAGAAGAATATGATTTATCACTAAAAGTGTAACAATTGTGTTTTGCAAGCAATTGGATGCTCAAGCCATGCTGAAGTACCAATGAGGAACCTTCAGCTTTTGGCATTGAAGCCGTGAAGATCACCGACGTGTCCCATATCCACCAGTTTTCTTGAAAGTACCCTCATCTTTCATGAGAAATACTCCAGTAGCACGTCTGATGTGTACACGTCAAAACTGCTTCAAGAATTTAGTGTTTTGGTGGACTGGAAGAAATCGAATCTTTCGAAAGTAAGACAAGAAATTACAGTACAGTTCAGCTGTGGAAAAATATGAAATGTGTTATCTCCCCTGACTTAATGCTCATTGCAGTTGTGTGAACTGTTGTGTGTAAGGAAAAATTGATCTGAAGACTTTATTTACTCTTAGCTTTCAAGGACACAATAACACAAATAAACATTGAGAAGTGTGCATTTCTGTGTTGGACAGTGTAGATTCACTTATAAATGTAAACAACTTAAACACAAATCTTTCAGTGTACCTTTTTTTTTTCCCTTAAATCGAAATTTTGTAACAGTAGCATATTGTTTATGAGTGGAAGCTGTTTTGTTATGTGTTTTTTTTTCTAGTCTTCAGCTGATGTGTGAATGTCAGAGGAATGCATGTATTTTGATCTAAATATTTTGAATTTGGATGTTGTGTTATTCCATTCATCTGAAAGTCTGTTTGAATTGATTTATGAACCTCCATCACAGACTTTGGGATCAGGATAGCTACAGTTTTATGAATCTCATGCCATTGAATTTTGTGAAACAAAATCTTTATGCAACAAATTTTTCACTTAAATGTTAAAATTTCACTTCAAATCACTGGTTCACAAGGCTTCAGATTCCTGAATGGTACAAAGTGCACATCTGTGTAGCATCAAGAGGTCCTAGTCTAGTTCTAGGACAGTGAAGAGAGAAAAACAACAGAGGCATAACTCTCATGCAAGATGTTCTGAGTTATCTTTTTTCATCCATCTTGAATTATCCAGTGGCTGTATTACCTTTTCATCCAAATACTGCTTATATGCTTGCTTGCAGTCTGTCGATAATTGCCTTTGGTTTGTTCATGTGTTACAAATTGGGACATTTTGCCATTTGCTTGGAAAACATATTCCACATGACTTGCCTGGAAAATAGATCAATTAATAAATCTGGTATCTAGCATTCCACTATCACTCAGCTGTGATTTCAGGCAATGGACTCAGTATTCTCAATCTCTCGTTTTCTTTCTCCAGCAGTATCATCCTCCTTTCCTGCTGTTTTACCACAGTATCGGCATCACCAAAGTCACCCCACATTGCCAAGAGGCTGTGGTTACATTGTTATCACATCAGCGCAGTTTTTCATGGAGGCCAGTCACGTCTCCCTTCTTCAGTCATGTTTCGTGCCTGGCATTTGTTGATCAGGTCTATGTCACACAAGGGCAGGTGGGAGGAGGGAGTGCAGGGGTACATCATCATTCTCCGAGCCAGGTCTGATTCACATTACCAAAGAACCTGCTTGGGACTCTTGTTGATCTCAGCCTGCTCTTGGGAAGTGTGTGAGCTACCGGTACTTCAGAAGGTCGTCTTCCTTGCTGCTGTCGTCTTGGACAGGGGTGGAGTGGTATGCTGAGCTGTGTACCGTTATAGACGATACATGGTGAGGTCCTCATCTTCTTGCCAAAATGAAAATATGCCTCTTGTGACGAATGTACAACAGGCAGTGACAGAGGGATATATTGTGCCACTTCTCTTTCGTTTTTGTTTGCATGTTTGAGGTTTGTTTGTTTTGTTTATTTTTTGGTGGGTCTGTTGTTTTTTTTTTTCTTTGGTCTTTTGAATCAAAGTTGGAGTTTTTGTCAAGAAATCCCAGGCCCAGCCAGCAACAGTGAACCAAGACAAGTATTCTGGATTATGGTCAGAGACAATGAAGTCTGCAAGCGACATCTGAGAAAATGTCATTTTCTGTACTGCAGCTCTTTCCAGATGAAAAGTATGTCCCCTCTAGCATATTTCTGTTTGTTGAGACACAGTGCATGGAACACCAGCATTGACTGTCGTCTTGATGCACTAGAAGTTTTCGGTATGGCGAGTTATTTCCAGGTCTGTTACGTCCCGAATGAACCTGGCAGTATTAGAAATGTTTAATGAAAAGTGTTTTCTGTCACCTTTCCATCAGTTTTGAACTTAAAGCTGTAAAGAAAAAAAAATATATGGTAACTTGTAGATGTAAACCATACAACTAATTGTGTAAAACCTTGTGAAGATCTGCTCAAAAGTTTGGATCTGCACAGCCTTTGAGGATCTTGATGACAGGACAGACAACTGTATTCTGCTCCACAAGATGGGCAGAAGGAAACTTCTTCTTTCTGATAAGTTACTCATCATGAATTGGTAAGGATGATACTTTGATAGCTTGAGTGCAATTACACATGGGAAAAAGTTACTTATTGCTTTCATTTTTAAAATTCTGATAGTTTACCAAGTATTATGCATGCAGTTTATCTGCCCCATGTGCGTTTATTGAAAACATTTATACCCCGATATGATTTAATTGAGGGCTTAATGTGGTTTATCTTGTGTATGACCGTTTGTTGTAAAATATTTATTGTCCTCAGCTTAAGAGCTGTGAATTTGAATGTATTATGTTTTTATGATAAAATGCTAGTTTGTTAAACTTTCCATTGAATAATGAGTGGTGAGTGTGTGTGTGTGTGTGTGTGTGTGTGTGCGCGCGCACGCGCAAGTACCATAGGCACACACATTCATGCCACTAAAATCTGTGTGTATGTACCATAGGCACACACATTCATGCCACTAAAATCTGTGCGTGTGTGTGTGTACAAGTACCATAGGCACACACATTCATGCCACTAAAATCCCCGCAGATTTACAGTCAGCAAAATGCACACAGGTTTTACTTTGCTTTGCAACACACTTTACTGCGTGATAAAAAATACACAATGTGTACACAACAGCGTATATCTCTACTAATGGCATCAGAGCAACAGACTTTTCGCTTTCCCTTTATTTCAGAGCTTGAGGCAAGAACAATATATCATCATCACAGTTCGGTAGGTTGTCAAAACAAAGTTTATAAATAGTCGACATCATACAGCAATTCAGAGGCCTCTCTATACCATGAACAGGGCAGTTTTGACAGCAGTTTTAAAAGAATTAACCCTCTTGCATTCACGCCAGAAATCCTTGCATTTGTCTTCTGTGCTTTTTCCTACAAATAGAAACCCAGTTCCCCCACTATGTGCAGTCCTACTCGGACAGTATTTGTCACTGAGCGGTCCTATTTGGTGGAGGTACTTAAGCTTTTGTTACACATGTCCATCAGTGTGTTCTACATTCACGTGGCACACAGCTGTCCATTCTGTCACAAAGTCGAGGTAAAATTACAGTGACACCATGCTTTTGATGTACACAAAACACCTTGCATGTGCTTTTTGCAAATCAGAGCATAATAAAATATTGTCCTGAAAGTCCCAGCAGCAGCACAAAGCAGTGTCACATGTCAGTTTCATTCACCGATACATGTGTGACAGTCAACATGCAGATGCACCGATATCTTGATAACTGTGCTTGATTACCACCATCAAACAGTTCCTGTGCAGAATATTTTCTGTACACTTCTTCAAAATAATACTGAAATCTAATGGTCCTGCACTGTCGCATAGCATGAACAGGCCACATGACTGTTCAAATATACACCTGTTGACAGCATGTTGGTTCATTGTATGCTTCCCTACTTACCTATCTTACTAATATTTTCTACTCATGATCGTCTTAATCCCATCCCTCATATTAACTATTACAAGCAATTTGGATAACACAAGATTTTCACTCTCAAATTGTTTTAGCTGTCACAAGAAAACTTGTGCTTCCTTGGTTCATCTACCCATACCATTACTGTGGTGTTAGTCACCATTTTCTTTTTAGCCAGAAATCTGCTTCGAAAAGAGAGTGTGCCATACTTTTGACCTCTCTAGCAAATCAAGCCAATGTCTAAGAGACTAAATTAATATTGATACTCGCTTGTTTTTAAAGAGTTACCTTGAAAGTGGCTTTCATGACATGCATAGGATGGCTGGCTTATTATCTGACCGAAATTCAATTCTTTAGGTGACTCATCCGCAACTACAGCTGGGATGAATGCACTGAGCCCATTACCAGCTGGCAAGCAGCACCCAGAGTAAATGCATAAGGATTGAAGAGTTTGACAGCAGCTTAAACAGAATAATTACTGAGTTAACAGCAGTTCAAAGAGGAATAACGAAGCCAACAGCAGTTTAAAATGGACAAACAGCCTATCCAGACCGTTACAGCGTTATTACAACATGGACGGATAATCATTTCTTCATTTTTTTCATACTGTGGAAAATTTGGTCAGCACTTTGGATTAAACAGCGACATATGTGTGGTAAGTAGCCATCATCTTAAATTGTAGCATCTGAATTCCTGATTTTCTTCAACACTTTGCAGTAAATAGATGAAGGTGTTGACCTATGGCCTTTAACTGCATTCCATTTTCAGATTATATACCACATGATCATTCATTCTACATCTTCACCCCAGTTGAAGTCTTTATCAATAATATCTTACAAATTTGATTTTTTTTTTTTTCCTCATACATAGCTACCACACAAAATGCCACTGTTTTTCAAAGTTTGTTGTAGATTCAAGGAGTAAAATGCAACAACACAAAAGTGCATCAAACTGCTACCTAAAACAACGAAGTGGTAACGTCTTCAATAACAAACAAAAAAAAGTACATGACTGCCAACCCTCAAAAACAGGGGACCAAATCAGGAGATAAGAACTCAAGTGGCCTTATATGAAAGCTTTTCTTTTTCAAATACTGAGCACTTGAAGTGATCAATGCAAAACCCAGGAATTCAAAACGCAGTCTACCAATACAATTCCTTGAGGGCATAACAGGCATCGTTTTTGACTACTGAATGGCATTTTGAACCACCACTCCGGTTCAAAACTTGAAAGGATAAAATCTAGACATGTCTAAACCCAAGCAATTACGGAAAAGCTCAAAATTGGGGATAAACAGAGTAATCAAAGGAGACAAGGGGAGACGTTAAGTATCTTGCTCAGCTTTTCCATTGTTCACCCTTGTCCGAGTCTCTCGTTCTCTCATGCAGGTCACTAAACACTTCCGGGCACTGGATTCACCACATGCCATCATAGAACTGTTTCAGTTAGCCTGGCTGCCCATTCGGGTAATCATATTTGCTAGCATGCTGTAGTCCACAATTAACTGAGGTCGCATCACCGACTGTAAGTGTCTTTTGCCTTCACATGGACCACTGTGTCTGTCCTTCAGACTTGACAATTCAAAACAGAAGCAGAGTGTGGCAACAGCCAGCCAGCCCATAAGCAGGAGACACATAGGAGTGCAGAGGTCAACCGGAAATGGTGAATGCCTTCAAACTGTGCAATAGAGGACTAAATAGCCAAAGGCAAAAATACTTGTCCTCTCACCGCTGTGTATGTATCTCCAGAATGATCTTTAAGCTACATGATTTCCCATAAAAATTACAGATGGTTGGCAGCTATGGAATACATTCTGACTCTCTAAATCAACCAAAAAAAGTCATACCACTGAATGTCTTACTGTCACACTCCCTCCCCTCTCTCCTCCCCTTTTCAGTAAAGAGTACAAGAAAGATTTTACCGACATGATCAGAAACACAAAATAGTCTGATACTTCTCCTAAACAAGTGAACTTTCTGATGTTGTCTGAATCCACTGCACCACATTTTCTTTAAAAAATTTTTAAAAAATAAATAAAAAAAGATGTTTTAATTAAAACACTAAAGCTATTTCAGAAAAAAAAAACACCACTTTTTCAATCTTTTAAAATTCATTTCCTAACCCAAGAGCAGCAGCGACAAAACAAAATAAAAAAGAATCATCATGGACACAAATGTGTAGCCAATCAAATGCTGCTGAAGACTTCCACGATTCGCAACTTTTGAAAACTTTCAGACTTCTTTCTGTCCCTCCCCTTTCAGCACCGAGGCTTTCCTCTCCCTTTTTTTCCCACACAGCAAAACAGTATAAACAAAACACACCACGCCAACTTCAACCAGTGGCAGATTCTCACATTTTTGTAATTTCACGTATGCTAGATAGCCTCACACACTGTTCCTTCTGTGATTTCTCTTTCTCTTACAATATGAAACGTAATGAAAAACAGCCACAACACTGAGGTCATTATAAGAAACTTCACAACGATAATTCAAACGAACTTGATGCCAGTTTGGGTCCCTTCGCCTCTTTCAACAGTAACTTTTCAACAACGAGGCTTTTCTGCTGAAGAGAAAAAACAGTCTGCTGCTGACCTTATCTTTAAAACATCTTTTGTTATATCATTTTGCCAATATCAGGTGAACATAATCTCCGAGCAGCACATGCTTTCTGAAACGCTTTCTTGGCCTCAGTTATTTCCTCTTGAGCAATATTGCGTAATGTACAGGTAGTACATTCTTGATTCAACCTGAGCTGCACCTAAGTATGTAGTGCCTTGTATAAAAGTGGATGCGTAGCTTTCTGGTCCAAAAATTTTTTTGCTAATAATATGCTAGATGGAAATATTTCATTTCCAATTATTTAAAAACACAATGCAAAATACAGACATGGGAATTCATAGGGAGTGAAAATGTTCAAAGTTAGGAGGCATCCAGAAACATGATCCATATGAAAAAATGTAAAACATCAAAATATGTGCAAACTGTGGCACTTTCAATTAAAAAAATATGCATAAATCCTTCGTAATAAGTTTTAAAAAGGAGGGTGAAAAAAAAAAAGAAGAAAACTGGTCTTGCCGCAGTGATACTTTTTGGACTTCATACAAAAAGGTACATAACCCACACTGAGCCGTTTTCAAATTCCAAACTGAAAGAAACTGCAGCATATACGACCAGATATGCTGATTTTTCAAACTCTGTGACTTGCTTGCATTGAAATAGTGCACTCGTCTTCTTTACAATGGATTTCAAAGGTCATCCACGGCTGTCTCCATTTGTTTCCACTAACTGATAGTCATCATTTTTGTCATCTGTACAACCCTTGATATGACCCACATTTTGATAATACCCTGGACAATGGACCACGAAAGACTTACAGCCTAAGTTTCAATTCAAGTGATTTCAATGTCACACAAAGTGAAACATACATACATAAATAAGTCTTCTGTTCTTTTTTTTTCGTTTTCCTCTTATTTTCAATTTTGAAGAGAAAAAAACATGAAAGCTAATGGGATAAATATCAATTCATTTTTTTTAATTTCTGAAAATTCCTGATCAGCTGATGATTCCCATGCCTGAGAATGAGAAAAAGAAAATGTTCACAAGTTAATAACATTTTTTAAAACAAATTCACTGACTAGTAATATTGGGGAATATGTAACAGTGTTTCTAGCTGATGTGTAAAATCACAAAAGATCAGCAAAGTAACTGGACGGATTGGGCTGACTAGTGTACACCACTAAAATCATCTAATAACATATAAGAGTAAACACATATATGAGCCAAGTCAATGCCGCTAGCAACAAAATATACACACAGATCAAAATATACATTTCATTGCACCACTTCTATATACAAAACAGAAATGTAACATTTCATTCAAAACTATGTAAACCAGTTGCATATATATGTATATGCTTATATTCTGAAAAACAGTAAAAAATATTTCCTGTCAAATAACCACGACAAAATAAATACACAGTGAAACAATGTGCAACCATAACAATTAAGTCTTTTTCTTTTTAATGTTTTTTTTAAATCCCTGTTTTCTTTTCTCGTGGTACAAAAGTAAATCTTAAAAACTAATATTGTGCACATTATCTGCAGTAGTACATGATATTTTTCTTCTCTTTCTTTTTTAAAACTCCATGATTTAAAGAACACAAAAAAAAAAGTAAAGAAAAAAATCGTAATATTCAAGGGCAATTCTTGAATTCTATTGTCAAAATAGCCTGCAGCAACTTCTTGAGGTATTCATATACACCTTTCAGTATCACCATGATGCTTAACAACTAATCATATCTAGGACAGGTCCTAAAGCATACTGATTTCCAGGTGGTTTACTTTAACCACATGAGTCAATGATATGTTGAAGTTGGTGTTCTCGATTCCTGCACCCCTTTTTTCCTGCTAACTTCCCTGTTGGACACACAGTTTCCTACCGTCCAACCTATGCTGAAAGTCTCATTTTCCGTTGCTGTACTCACTTTCCTCTTCTCTTTATAGGTCACAATTCACTAAAACATGCAGTTTTGTTGTTGACACCACATCAGTTTCAACAATGTCATCATATAATAATGAAACAAAAAAAAATTCTGTTTCTTCTGCTGACACACAACTACACCTTCTCTAAACTACGGAATCTACTTAAAGTTTGATTCAAGGTGTGATTACAACTGCTATCAGCTAGATGCACACACACATAGATTTAATACAAAAAAAAAAAAAAAAAAAAAAAAAAAAAAAATGGACGGAAAAACACGGCAGTCTCTGGAATGATGTTCACAGAATGGACGGACGGCAGCAGAAACAGTCTGGCGCTTTGCAGACCTTTACATTGTGGTTGTCAGCATGTCGTCAACATCAGCGTCTGCATCCTGAGAAAAAAAAAAAAAGATAAATAAGCAAGTATTTTACATAGATAAACAAATGAATGAATAAAACAATGAATAAATGAATAAAATAATGAATAAGATGACTTACTGATTAAGGCATATGTTTATATTTTTCTTCTTTTTTTTTTTCAAATTGTGAACACCACAAGTTACTTGGCAACATTCTCATTCAGAGAATGGACTCCGACCCCAGACCCCAAGAACCTGAAAAGAAAGAGCAAGAATTAGTGGCAGCATAATGATGGATGCCAACAACTCACACTCTCTCTGCGTTTTATTCACAATGACCAGTATAGCTATGTAGAACTGCTGGCACTCATCTTACATTTAGACCTTCTTTTAAAGTTTTCAAAGAATGCGTGTGTGTGTGTGTGTGTGTGTGTGTGAATGCTGTCACCAAAATTACATGATAATGCAATTATGCAAAGTGTATATTAATGCTAATGCACACAAACACATACTCATTCATTCTCTCTCACTCACTCTCCTCTCTCTCTCTCACTCTCTCTCTCTCTCTCTCTCACACACACACACACACACACACACACACACACACACACACACACACACACACACATACACACACAACACACATACACACACACACACACATACACTCTCTCTCTCTCTCGCTCTCATGCACACATACAACATACAAAACATATACACATTCAATACCTTCTGTCATTTCCAAATCACTATCAAACAAAACCTCAACAACCTTTTTAAAAGTAACTTTTGTATTATGCAACACAGCTAAGCCATAAATCCATTTATTCCAGTTTCTTGATCTCAGGCCTACATTAACTGATTTGCCTATCACTGGACTTAAGCATCTGCACTCATGGAATGAGAAAAGTAGTAAAGCCAACACAGAAAGACACAAAAGCAATACAGCATCAATCTGTACCTGTATTTCAGTTGCAAACAAAACATATTCACTCACTTTGAAGTGATCCTGGTTCTGAACCGAATGTAATTTTTACACCATTAACATGGCCAGATTTTGAATAGTCACAAAATGATCGTTGTGCAAGAATGAATATGATATGGAATGTACAACAAAGGTAAGGGCAGCAGGGAAACAAGGAAAACAAGGAGGGTAAGGGGAGATCTAACCATTAAAAAACAAACAGCAAATATTGTTAGAAAACAGTTAAATTGTTACAGAAAGAACTGATACCTACAGCACACCCAATATCTTTTCAACTGTATCTATATGCCAGTGCCTGTGAAACACTTTGACGATTGGTCCTGCAGTCTCCGGTGGCCCTAATGGTGTGGTGTGCTGTACTGTATGTACATGGTAAGGAACAGCTGCTGATGGCATGTTGTCGAGGTGAAGCTGTACATGCAGGAGTGGGAGCCAGTGGTATAGGAGTCATGGTGTTCACAGGACACAGTAGACAGGAGAACAGCCACCACTTCTCATCCCTGATTCCCTTGCTCCGCTCCCCTTCACCTGCCTTCTGCCTTCCTACCTCTCTCCACATAATGATAGTGACTATAAAGTCGTAGAACTTCAGGTAAATAACAGCAATATTAAGTGATACAGGTACGCAAAAGATCCAGAAATCCCTTGCTCTTTGTTAAAACTCTCTCTGTGTCTCTCTTTGTGTCTCTGTCTGTGTCTCTCTATCTTATACACACACACACACACACACACACACACACACACACACTTACACACACACAGAAAGAGACAGAGAGAGTAACACCACACACACACGCATGCACACACACACACACACACACACTGACACATTATGAACACACGCACACACACACACACACACACACACGTGCACACACACACAAGTGAGAGAGAGAGGGGAGAGATGTATATAGACTATATGCACAAGATCACAAAAAAGCGATTATCACTTGAGTTTTCAAAGCCAATCAAGGGCAGAATAAACACACAAAACATAAAAGCCATCAGTAATACGCATTTCTGGACTGCTTCAGACAACCAAAGCAAAGAAGTAAACACAGTCCAAAAAAAACAGATAACACAGGTAACTAAATACAAGAAGCCTATTAGTTTGATGGACTCGCGTCAAAATGTATGAGGACATGTCACATACTAAAACTGAAAATTGAGCACAGGAAAAGTCTATGAAGGTGTGAACACACACATATATCACATAAAAACAATCTAACTTTTTTGGCTGGGATACTGTTTCATTAGCTGGTTAAAGTCCAAGTTTTAGACTAAAATGAAAGCAAGCTGAATTAACAGCAAGGGTATTGTTAAATTAACTGGCTTGAATCAATGCACACTAACACAACAGCATACTGAATTGACAGCAAGGGACATTGTAATATTTGCCAGTTTAGTCCAAGAACATAAAAAACACAAAGATCTGGTAGTAAGACGTCTTGATACCATACATTATTTTAGTCCAAAAGATAAAAACACATGAACTGAAAGCGAAGACACTCCCTACAAATCATGACCTCAGTTCAGGGTCAACTAACAAGTCATATGAAAAACAAACTGCTGTTAAAAATTCTAATCTTTACTTTGGCACGTACTGCAAATAGGAAGTGCTTTCCCTAAAACCTCCTTACTTATACTAATGTCTGGAATGATGTGTTCATTCAGGCAATCGACAATGACCTTACAAATAATTTGCTGCAAAGGAGCAAAATGGTAATTGTTCTTGCAGACCCATGATGCACATTCACTTTTTACCTACCATTCTGTCAATCAACCATTCCCAGTTAAGAGGAGAACTATCTGTTGCCTATCTTCAAAACAGGTTATTTGGGAATTTTTCAGCATTAAGATGGGGCATTTTGCCCCAGCACCAGTAGCTGTTACTTGCAAATTGCTTCACCTCAACCAAAAACAGTTTGGAATAATTTGTTTTCAACCTGCAAACTGGGCAAGTATGATAAACGACCATCCATTTGATACGACTGTGCAAATTCGTGGTCTGGGTGCCACTAATTAATAGCAACAGCTCAAAAAGCAGTGTGAACCATACAGATGTGTCTGAATTCATCTCAAACTTACAAAGGTATTTGAAATTACTTCAAGTCTAGAGTGGTAATGTCTGAAGTTATCAAGTGATGAGGAGTCGGTGTCAAAGTATGGATCAATTCTGAATTTAAATGGTAAGTTATAACCATCAGGAACACACACAGAGTTAGATGCACAGCAAAAAAAATCTGCTAAAGGCTCTATACAGAATTTGCCACATCTGGGATCATACTTTTTTTTTTTCACCTTACTTTTGTCTAAAATCAGTGACCCAATTTCATAAGTTAGTCTGGTGCTGGTGCTCTACACAATTATTTTTTGTTGTTGTTTTTGCTGGGTTTTTTTTTCCCCGACACCATTTTATTTCTGCTCCCTGATTGTGGCTTGTCCTGTCACGGTGCCAGTATAGTCCACAGGGAGTAGTCAACGTCAAGTTATCACATGGTAACCCACCAGAGAAAACACTACACTGCTGCCTAGTCACTTTGGAGACATTCAGTGACACCTGTTCTGATCCAACATCTGCACGACTCCACATACTTAGCCCCTTTATAACGAAAATAACTGCTTGGTCATGGAACCAGCTTAGGTGAACATCCCCTATTGACAGTTACTTTGGTAGTAACATGTTTTTTTTTTTTTTTTTTTTTTTTAAAGCGTAACAACTAAAGTCTGAAGCAAAATATTCTCTTAGCAATATGATGTTTGAGAATGAAGCCCTAAAAATCTTACTCTGGGGTATAACCAAACCTTCATTTCATTTCAAAGAAAAATCCATAGACTATGCATCCTTTTTTTCTCACATTGAAAAATAACTTGTTTGGTCATTTTTGTGACAAGTCTATCAAAAGAACAGAAACTGTGCACTTAAATCCACAGTGAAGTCACACAGATGGCTTGTGTGCATGTGGGTGTGCCTGCTTGCATGCTTTTGTGTGGAAAGCATATGCAGTGAATTTGGGTATGCAGATGCTTGGAAACACACATATCCTGTTTAATTTTAATGTTTATACCGATTTTCTGTTTTGACCATCATGTGACAAAATAAATTTATTCATAAGCCACTACATAGACTGTCTGGGAATACATCATAAATACGGTTAATTCCTAGTCAGTTTGCTTCATATATGCATAGAATTCAGATCATACAGTAAGACTTGCGAACAGTACTGCAGATGAATTTCACATACATATCACTTTAGAGGTAAAGCCACAGTGAAACAGTGACAAGGACACAAGCAGCACACATTTTCTCACAACACAAATGAAAGTGAAAACACTCTAGCGACAAGTACAACACTACATACGACTGCAGTGAAAACAGTTTAAAATAAACATTACCTTTAAGCATCCGAAGACTGAAAGAACAGAAGTGAAAGGTCACAGATTATTCACCAGAAGTTGGAAATGACTGCAATGAATGGACATTAAAACCCTGTCAGCTTTGTTTAAAAACCTGGTGTTTGCTATGTGTACGTCTTTTTCTGTTTGCATGTGTCTATGTACGAAAATGTGAATATATATGAATATGGATAATGTGAAAGCAAGCACGTCCTTACATTTGCACCTCAGCTAAACCATCCAGTTGACCCGCGGATCAGAAAACAACTACATCAAATCAAAGGGAAATCTGTCAATGAAAAAAAAAAAATTTCTCCAAAGCATGGTCCAACTCGATTGGTCACCGCTATTATCTTCTTTTTTTTTTCAAAATCTTTTGTCAGTCTGGAAGAATAGCTATTTCAATAAACTCAGTGGAAGTGAAGCCCTGGCCAACTTTCTCGCTCTCTCTCTGTCTTGACGCCCGAGCTCATGGGATTTTACGTTCCTCTCCTCCATCACATCAGCCCCAAATGGCCTTTTTCTCCAAAGTACAGAATGAAATTCTACATGCATGAAATATTTTCAATCACGTGTTCACACAACAGGCCTCAATTCATTGTCTCATCCAAAAAAAACTATGAGGGAACTGGTGTCTGCACAGACATTAATTCGGAAAAGATCTTTTCCAGCCAGGCCATGCTTAGTGAGCATCGATCCTCAGACCTTTGAACAAAAGAGTCGGACACCTTTACCTACAAGACCACTTGGCCTATTGAGTTGCAATGGTCTTTTTTCACAGCTGAATGTCTTCAGTGGTATATTCTCTACTCCCACAGTCTTAAAGTGATCCTTTTTTTTTTTTTTTTCACCTCTTACAAAACCAATACCCTTTAACTGAAGGTCCCACAGCAGACAGAAGAAAAAAAAACACACAGGGAAAATAGCTCCAGGGAAACTAGCAAGAGGAAAGCTTTCTGACATTCCTGACACAAGTTCTCAGCATACGACTACACAACCACAATGACAACAACAATAGAGGGGGCTGGCTGGGAAGGGATGAAGTACATTACTGGACTGAAATCTCCACAGTTACTTACCCCTCCGTTGTGGCCTGAGCCAGGTCGAGAACGGGAACGGATGTTCTTTCCACTGCTGTCGGAGGGGGAAAAACGCCGCGGGCACTCTGCGGTACCGAGGTCTCCGAGTCCCATCTCTCCAGCTCCTCCCTCACTAACTTTTCCATTTGCTCTCGCTTCATCTCATCGCTCGTCCCGTCAGACTGTACATCACCAGAGAGAGCTCAGCTTTACGCATTCTATCATCATTGAGAACCAGTACTCATAACACCCTTTAAACACACCTTAAACAGCACATTCTATCATCATTGAGAACCAGTACTCATAACACCCTTTAAACACACCTTAAACAGACTGTTTACAACCTAACTGAACCATACTTTAAACAATGTTCAACAGCACAAAGAGCCACACTTCAACACTGTTCATCAGCACACTGAACCGCACTTTAAACAGACTGTTTATCTATAAACAAAACCACACATTAAACAGACTTCTCATCTGCACATAGAGCCACACACTTTAAAAAGACTTTTTATCTGCACACAGAACCACACATTAATTAAACACCTTCACATAGAGCCACACTTTAAACAGACTTTTCATCTGCACACAGAACCACACATTAAACAGACTTCTCATCTGCACACAGAACCACACATTAAGCAGACTGTTCATCTGCACACAGAACCACACTTTCTACAGACTTTTCATCTGCACGCAGAACCATACTTTTAGCAGGCTGATCCTCACCAATGAAAATCACAGTCAAAATTGCTTATCATCAACAAAAATGCAGAAGTACAGCTAATAAATGAAGGCAGACAATGCAAAAAACAAAAACAACACCAAAAAGAAATCTTTTATGAGACAGCTAGACACAGACAAAAGCTGCTTCCAGTTTCATTTTGCCACAGAGCAGACAGAAGAAGCAAGCAGCAGAACACACCCTTGTTTGCTTGTCTGTTCAACATATCCTTTGGCAAACAGACCTGTTCTGGAAAACTTTGTTGGAACACAAACTCTTCTTTTATACAAGAAAACATTGCTCTAGGACATGCAGAGTGCCTTTTCCTGCTATGTGGCCGGTTGGCTGTTTACCCCCTTATCAGAAGGAACTTATGTTAACTGGTAACAGTGGGTGGGATGGTGTCATTATATCAAAGGTGGCACACTGGTCTTCGCTTCTCCACTCACACATACCGTTAAACACAGACCATGCCAATCACATTATGACAGACATCCCATAAAACATAAGTTCCGGTGTTCACTTGGATCGGTCATGTTGTCCATGCAGGACTTAGAAACAGATTGTCTGCCTCCCGTAACAAGTACTTCCGAACATCATCTATTGGTGCAACATTCCTTATCAGTCACGGCCCGGGTGCTTAAATGTTTTCCTCCGAGAACAAAAAAAAAAACCCTCCCTTGTTTAGTCATTAAATTCAAACAACAACCTTTTGCAGATTTTCATCTTTTCAGTTGGATTTAACCGACATACATCCCAAACCAACTGATGGTATACAATAAGTAAAAGAGCTGTTATTTATTCATTCAGAAAAAAACTTCACTATCATTCAGTTTTTATCAATAAAATGCTGTATTCAAACCTTTATCAGTACAGGGATAAAATTAGCTGATGGCATCCAATAACTAAAAGAGCTGTTATTTAGAACAATTTATTCTGAAAAAAATCACTATAATTCAGTTTTTTATTTATAACAATGATGCACTCAAACCTTTATCAGTACAGGGATAATGATTTACTCCTTTGTTCTGTTTCTTACCAAATGACAAAAAAAACCAAAAAAAAACACCTTTTACACTGTGTTGATAGGACTAAGAAGACTAAAAAACACTAAAAATAAAAAGTCTTTACCTCTGTGATGCTGTCCAGGATCTTGCCCATTGTCTCCCTTCTCTTCAGTTTCGCCTTCTCCATGGCTTCCAGTTTGACTAAAACGGCGTCGATCTTTGACACAATGCTGCCAATGGAGTGCTCCATGCGATCCACCCGCCTGGACAGCACTGTGAACTCTTCGTACGACACTCCATTGGAAGTGCGGCCTGTGCGCGATGATTTGCTGCCTGTGCCTTCATCGTCACTCTCTTCGCCACTTTCGTCGAAGCTGACATGGCTGCTGGAACGACGGCCAGTGCCAGGACGTTTTCCTTCCAGTTCATCGTACTCTTTGTTGAGAGCGGCCTGAGGGGGGCATGGGTTTCCATGTCAAAACTGGTTTACTGAGGTACACATTTCATCATTTTCAAACAAGTTAGACTGTTGCTCAACATTCAAGAAAAAAAAAAATCAGAAATAGTGAGGAATGTTTGAAATAATATTGGCAGCAAGACATTCAGCAAGACAGCTGTTCCTATTGGCCATGAGGTGACACTAAGCAAGCAGTCTGAAAAAGTTCTCCCATTTTTTTTCGTTCTTTCATCTATTGGGTGTAATCATTTTTGACACAAAGAGTTTGAGACAAGGCATGTCAAACATTTTCATGTCAGGTAGTCAAAATTATAGTTTTCTGACAAGGGTTAGGTACTAGTTGACTGGTATCTAACAGTGTACTAGATGCAAAGATCATCTTTTAACCTTTCTATTGAAATGTAACATATTGCTATTGTGTTTCTAATGAAAAGTGTAAAGTTAAACTTTTTCAAATTGCGCTTTGGAAAGGCAAAGAATTTACTACATGGTGTCCATAGAGAAAGAATAAACATTCCAGGGAAAAAAAAACTTACCTTCTGCTGGAAGAGATCCGATTGCATGCGACGTTGTTCCTCTTCATCCAGGACACGGTCACCATCCACATCATAGCGGGCAAACATGGCCTCAATTTCTCCATCTGCATACCCACGTCTGCAACAGCACCAAGCCATGGTCTCATACAAACAGAAAACACACACACACTCACACACACACACACACACACACACACACACACACACACACACACAAAGTGGCTTTTTTTTAATATCTTCAATAAAAGCTCAATAAAATATCTTCGATGAAAAACTAATACAAGCACACATTGAAATATAACTATGTGAGGTATAAATCATCTGTGTAAGATAATTAAAAACTCTTTCTCTCCCTAAAACAGCATTTAGTGAACACATTTATCATGATTTGCTGTTGCTGAAGCCGACAGGGTTTCGTCAGCTTTTCAAATGTAACTAAGCAAGAACAAATGCAGACAGAAAAAACACACCAAACCACCAAGGAAAAGTAACCTAAAGATTCAGGGGTAACCATGCTCCCTAAAGTTAACTGATGGAGACTAAACCTCACAAGCAAGCAATACAGATATTGGAATGAGCATGGAAACTATGTTTATGACGCATAATTCTGATTGGCAGAACTGTACGGATCAGCAGAAATATTCTGGGAAGAGTCATTAAAACAGAGTTCAAGACATGCCTGAACTGAGTTACTCTGCTGTGCCTTAGCTAGATACCTAGTAATCAACAATGCAATCAACAGAAGAGGTTTGCTAGCATGGTATCCCAGGTGACTCCCCCTTCTTTTATTTACTGCATTGCTTGTTTTGGGGTTGTGCTTTTTTCAGACATCTAACATTAAAATAACATGCGCAGCAAGTCTGAATAGTCATTTCACCATGAATCTCTGCATAAACATTAAATGTAAAGGCTTTCTTAAAGTACTTCAGTGTGATTTAAAAAAGGTTTTACAGAAAATGTTGAGTATAGCACCACAACATCATAACAAACGGTTTCTCCTACGTCTTGAGATCTTGGCGCCACTCGTCAAAGTCCAGCTGCTTGTCTTGGTTGATATCGGCAGACTGCAGGGCCTTCTGATGTCCACGATCTTGTCACGCTTGAAGTTCAGCTTGTCCAGCATCTTCTGGTAGCCCTGGAAATACAGTGTGTCTCCTGCATTAGCACAGTACCTCCACCATGAGATATCTTAAAAGTACCCTCACCATGAGCTACCTTACAAGCACCTGCATCATCAGCTATCTTACAAGCACCTGCATCATCAGCTATCTTACAAGCACCTGCATCATCAGCTATCTTACGAGCACCTGCATCATTAGCTATCTCACCAGTATGTCCTTCATCATCTCACGATTGCCTCCATCATAAGCTATCTTACACACATCTTCATCATAGATCATATCTACCCCCATCATTAACTATCTTACATGTACCACAATTGTTCCCTACATGTACCTCAATTGTTAGCTATCTTGCATGTACCTCCATCATTAGCCATCTAAGTACCTCCATCATAAACTATCTTACAAGTACCTCCATCATTAGCTAGCTTACAGTTACCTCCATCAATAGCTATCTTGCAAGTACTTCCATTATACCTTCATCAAAAGCTATCTTACAATACCTCCATCAAAAACTATCTTACAATACCTCCATCAAAAACTATCTTACAAGTGCCTCCATCAATAGCTATCTTACAACATCTCCATCAATAGCTATCTTACAAGTTCTTCCATCATACCTTCAAAAGCTATTTTTACAATACCTCTATCAATAGTTATCTTGCAATTATGTCTGTCATCAGCTATTTTATAAGTACCTCCATCATTATCTATCTCACAAGTACCTCCATCAATAACTATCTTACAAGTACCTCCATCATTATCTATCTCACAAGTACCTCCATCAATAACTATCTTACAAGTACCTCCATCAATAACTATCTTACGAGTACCTCCATCAATAACTATCTTACAAGTACCTCCATCAATAGCTATCTTACGAGTACCTCCATCAATAGCTATCTTACAAGTACCTCCATCAATACCTATCTTACAAGTACCTCCATCAATACCTATCTTACAGCCACTTACCCTCTTGAAGTAGTCTCCGATCAAACTCGTTCTTCTGGTTGGCCATGTCCGACTTGACCTCGGAGTAGGTGTCATTGATGATGGCCAGAAACATGTTGATGAGGACGAAGAGAGAAGAAGAAGACGAAGAGCATGAAGAAGATGGGGCCCAGGATGCGGTTGGCCTGCTCCAGCTGGTGGAAGTCAAAGTCGCCCAGGATGATGCGGAACAGGGTGAAGCTGCACATCAACATCACACCCTCAGTCTAAAGATGGGTCTGTACTCAAAAATTCACAAACCTTGTGTGTAAACTGTTTTGGACCCAACTGGACTAATTTTCCAAAGTCAGAAAATGGTACGCCTGAAGGTGCAGGTGGGACCCAGAGAGAAGTACTGTCCTCAACTGCAGAACAAACCAGCTGGGAGCAATCAGGCAATTTTCAGAACTCAAAAATATACTAGGACTGTTTACAAGTTACACTAAAAACCAAACATTAGTGCATAGTCTTACCTTTTCTTTAGGGTATGAGATGTTCGCATGAATCAACAAAAGCAGAATTCTTTTATCATGTTGCTTCTATCGATAGGAACCAATTCTTTTGAGTATCCTCAATAACTGAAAAAAATTCCAATACTTGCTCTTTGAATCCATTATGGAAACTGAATTCACTTGCAACATTTTCTGTTTGCGGGGTGAACATTCAATTTACACAGTATGAAGGTCGTGCTGGATGGTGAGGAGTCGTGGGAAAATCAGATCACACACACACATACACACATGCATGCGTGCGCACACACACACTCACGCACGCATATACACACACATGCACGAAACGCGCGCACGCACACACACACATACACACACACACACATACATACACACACACACACACACACACACACACACATGCATACATGCATCATGGAGGGGTGCTACAATGCTGAAGGTAGTTGCTTCATTGTAACACTATCCAGGTAAAAAAAAAAAATGCTTCTGTATTGCCCAGTCTTGTCCAAATCGACACCAACGATCACTTCTCGCAGCTTGATTTCTTTCAGCATTTTGTGGTTCAAAACATTCCTAAACGCTGCATGCAGTTGCATCATGCCCAGTAGGCAGTCACGCATCTGGCTACGTCTCCCTTTCCAAACCTTACCTACATATAAAAGCCCACACAGTAAGCAGCGTCTCTCCTAACACTTTCCAAACCTTACCTACATCTAAAAGCCCACGCAGTAAGCAGCAGCGTCTCTCCTAACACTCTCCAAACCTTACCTACATCCAAAAGGCCACGCAGTAAGCAGCGTCTCTCCTAACACTCTCCAAACCTTACCTACATCCAAAAGCCCACACAGTAAGCAGCGTCTCTCCTAACACTTTCCAAACCTTACATACATCCAAAAGGCCACACAGTAAACAGACATCAAACTAGCAACAGGAAGGAAGCAGCTCTAACAAAACATACATGAGGCAGTCACTACTCACAAGGCATTCTGGAAGTTGCTGAAGTCCTTGACCTGTGACCCGAAGAGCAGGTAACCCAGCTGGGTGAAGGCCAGGAAGATGATGATGAACATGACAAAAGAACCCAGCCAGGTCCTTGGCACACCGTCCCAGAGTGGAGGATAGCTGGGTCATAGTCTTGTTTGAAGCTGATGTACTTGAAGATCTGTGGGTGAACAAGATGGCAACCATCATCAAAAGGCCGCTTTCAGAGTAACAACAAGGCTACTGGAGGTTTTTTTTTTTTTTTCTTAGTTGGTTAGACAATCAAAGTTGAAAATACCGCAACCAGAGTAAAAGCAAAAAGACAACAACAAAAAACAAGGCTACAAAAGTAATGGATTGATCTGTAATACTCAGGGATGAAGATTTTAGGCCGATGTTTTTTTTTTAAAATTTTTTAAGGTTGTTTGACAATCATAGTTAAAAACAGCGATACTAGAGTAAAAACGAAACAAAAAAAAAGAAAAAGTTACAAAAGTAATGGACTGATCTTTAATACTTTAGGATGAAGATTTTAGGCCGAGGCCTAGTCTAGCAATCTTGTCTTTGTCATTCACGCATTATTTGAACACTCATCATTCATACTGACAATTCAACATAACAATCCTCTAATGTAATTTTATGGTAAACACAGCATGAGCAATGATAGCTAAAAGAAGGCAATCAAAGTAAAAGGAAGGCTGTACAATTATCATATCAAAAAGAACACTATCTGAGTGGGAAAAAAAAAGAATGGCAATTAGAGTAAAACGATTGATACCGGTCTATCAGAATAAAGAGCAAAAAGAAAGAAAGAGTAGAAAGATAGGCACTGGACAATCAGAGTTTAAAAAAAAAAGAAGAAGAAAAAGAAGGCTATCCCAGTAAAAAGAAGGCTATCTGATTACAAAAAGCAGTCAAAGAAACAAGATGGCTAACGACAGAGCTAAAAGAAGGTTATCCATGTAAACAGAAGGTATTCAAAGACAGAATGAGGTCCATCAGCATAAAAAGAAAGTTATGTAAGTACAAAAAAAAAAACCAGCAACCATAGTACTTTTTAAAAATGCTACAGGACTATCAGATTAAAAAGAAGGCTATATATGAGAAAAAAGAAGGCATTCCAAGCAAAACGTCAGCTATAGGCCTATCAGAGTTCAAGGGGAAAAAAATCTGAGTCTAAAAAAGGCAGCCAAAGTAAAAAGATGGCTATATGACTGTCAGGGTGTAAAGAAGTCTTTCTGAATGAAAAGAAGGCAACCAAGGCAGAAAAGGGTGGCAGGATAATCAGTGTGAAAAAGAAGACCATCTGAGCAAAACAAAGCAACTTAAATAAAATCATGGCAATAAGTTATCAGAGTAAAAACAAAAGGTTGCCAGAGTAAAAAGAAGGCAATCGAAGTACAAAGAAGGCAATCAAAGTGAAAGAAGACAAAGTAAAAAGAAGGCAATCGAAGTAAAAAGAAGGCAGTCAAAGTAAAAAGAAGACAGAAAACAAATGCAGAGTGCAGTGTTACCAAAAGCAGGTCAACATAAAAATAAAACACGAAAGTGCAAAGTACTGCAAAAGTGCAAAGTGTTAAATGTGCATAACTTCCCATACTGTTTTATGTACTTATTTGTATTTTGGACTACAGAAGTGAAAAGAATTATATCCGAGTAAAACCATAGCTATCAGGGTAAACCATTATATTAGTTACAATCATGGCTGGGTGTGTACAACAACATTCCATTCACTCAAACATATGTGGAAAGTGTTTAATTCATTTCCCTTCATTTATGCTGACAGCAGTGGAAGGAGGTAAAACGTTTAAGGAAATGATCTTTCCTGAATAGACACTGTGACAATCATTCATTTAATTTCAACTTTTTCTTTAAGCCAGTTGAAATTCCAACATTTTTTTTTTAACTCCACCATTTCTATCAGTATCATGAGCGAGCATTTTATTGTGATCCACAAGCTTCTGACACACGATTACTCTTAACCTGTCCTCATGTTCGCACAGTCTAAGCAACAATTTTTTTTTTTAAATCAAGTTTTCAAACAGTAAGCTAATCTACTGGTTGGAACCCTAACACCTCATAGTTTATCTCACACTCTGCTGAGTCATTATTTTCATCAACAACTGGAAGATTGTAACCATCTGTGAACGGAATATCAATTAATGATTGTCATGGAGCCATTTTTGACATAACTGCATGAAAGTATACCCTCAGATTTTCTCAGAGGATCTGTGTGATTCATAAGTTTGATCTGTGGGCATCTGAAAAAAGATTGAACTCTAACTTTAGTTGGAAAATTCATGTCTCTGATTTTTCTCCTTCTAATTGCAGTGATAACTGTAAGAACAATTCCCACTGCATCCAACTTTGATCTCAGAAATAAAAAAAAAACATGTAATTTCTGATTTACTGTTTAAACCCCATTTCAATGTTCCTCTAATAAGTAAGCATACAAAGATCAGAAATATTTTTTAAAAAGTGCATTTACATGACCGTATGCATTCAAAGCTTACCTTGATCCAGGCCATGAACGTGGCAATAGCAATGGCATTGCAGAATCGAGTTTCCCAGTAGCTTAGGGCTTCAAAGTCTGCAAACTTTTCAGGAGTTTCCAGCAACCCTGACAGCTTGTCCCCGACTTCCAAGGAGCGGTAGATGTTGAACGCCACACACACTATGGAGATGATAATCACCAGAATGTCCAGGATGTTCCAGAAGCTTTTGAAGTACGACAGGCGATGTTTTTTGATCTGCAATAAACATCACTGAAGGTCATGCTCCCTTCAGACATGCACTTAAAAGAAAAGAATTAAATATGGATGACTATACTCTTCTTAAAAGTGAATGTATGTTCTGTCATTTTTGTATCATTTTCTAACGAA
>JADBJO010000161.1:865000-900000 GCA_016801955.1 Conus betulinus
AACAATTTGTTCTCCTTATACCAACTGTGTACAACTTAAACATTTTGTTTTCACTGCACACAGTTGAAGAACAAATTATTTAATTTGGCCAACAAAGGCTTGTTGCTAACCAACCAAAATCATATTTGTCACTTCTTGCCCATTCGCTGATCCACAACATCATACACACAAATACAAAGTAAATTGTATCAAGAAAAATGACAGTCTGTCACTGAAGAATGCTTTCACTTTTTCCTGGATACACATTAATCAGATCTCATAATATCCTTATAATTGCCCTAGTAACAGACGCAAGTCAATTCCTTTCTCTTCACACCAATAAAGAAAGCCTATACCCTAACAAAGCACACTTGTTCTTTTCTAATTACACAGGGCAGAAATGACCATTTCACTCTGAATTCTTACATCAATCTCTTATGACATCTCGAGAAATATCAGAGTAAGTCTGGACACCTGTGTTCCCCTGTTACTCGATCACAAATCATAAATCACACATACGCAGTTTCGTATTCTGCGTTGAACGTCCAAATGTTTCCTTGTCTTCGATGGTATCAGAGTAAGAGTCGAAACACTCAGAGATGTAGTTCTCAAAGTCATCATGGACCTGACAGGAGTTGGAATGAACACGGATCTGACGCAGGCGGGGAATGCCCAGCAGCTTGTTTTCATAGTAGATGTAGCCCAGTTCGTCAGGCTTCATGGAAGCGTTGTTGGGCCAGGTCTCCCAGTACAGGCCGTCCAGCAGTGGTCCCCTGGTAAACTGTCACAAACATGGGTAGCTTTGCAGGCAGAACATAGACACTGGGGAGAGGAAAACATCTGAAACAAACTGAGTGACAAAAATCCTGATCTAGTCTCTGTAGTAGTTATGAAGCAGCCCTGAAAGTGGTGAGCACAAGACTTTTCTTCCATAAAGTCTCTTATTTCCATTTGTTATTAATATGAGGGAGTAGGAGGGTGGGACGGGGTGGGGTGGTTACATGTAGAGGTAGGGGTGGGGTTGTCTGCTTTTTTTTTTTTGTCTTTGTGCCTTTTACAGTAAAGTAAGTAATTGTATGTGGATATGAACATTTGTGCATGTGTATGAGCGAGAGAGAGAGAGAGAGAGAGAGAGAACGAGAAAGAGAGAGAGAGAGAGAGAGAGAGTGTGTGTGTGTGTGTGTGTGTATGTGTGTGTGTGTGTGTGTGCGAGTGCCTGTGTGTGTATGTGTGCATGTGTGTGAGTGAGTGCATGCATGCATGTTTGCACGCATGCACACACATGCTTGTGTATTTATGTGTGTTTTTGAGTGGTATACACAGGTGTGTGAACGTGTGTGCACATGTACATGCACGCATGCATACGCTTTTGTTAATATGTTTTTCGTGCTAGAGCTAACAGACAGCACTCAAAAACGTTAACTTTGAACAGCATAAAGGACCCTTCCATGGTCAAAAGTGACGCCAAAAAGATATAACTCTGAAAAACACAACAAAACAAAACACTAAACAGGTCTATGATCCATAACAGGCGGGCTACACAGTAGTTAAAAGATCAAAAAGGCCATAGAAATCAGAATTTCTATTTTTACTTCCATTCACAGCAAAACATAAGTTCGAAATAAACTCTGAAAATACCACATGTGCCTGTCTAATCACGCAGTCTCTTCTTTTGACAGTAAAGTCACACGCAAAGTATTAGGCTTCTCATCTACATGCAATGATCACTGCGATTGTGGAGTTCAACAAACAGTACTTGTGACAAATATCACATGATCCCTGACAACCGATAAATCAGCAAAAAAATTTCCTTGCGTAATGTGTTTAGGAAAAACTCATATTGTCATTTATTTGAGTGGCCAATAATCTGATTTGGAGAAAGCCATAACTGCAGTCCTCTAAGCATTATGGCCAAACACAGAATGCGTATTAAGTGAAGGGAACCAATCAAAACAAAGCTTACAATGGTGTTTTATGCTGAATATTGTCAGGAAAGACAGTTCATCTTTGTGTTAAAAACATTCCTGATAGAACACAGGACTGGAATACACAGACGAATAATAAACTCTTTCAGGTCCGTCCAAACCTAACAGAGTTTCATTTACCTACCTCTGGTGGTTGCAAAGAAGAAACGGTTTTATGCCAGCTGCACACCAGCCATTCTACTTATCTTACTCATTTGTACCTTTTAAAGATGAAGAGGCTCCACTGTGCATTCCATGTCGTGTACCACTCACAATGAAACATATTCTTTTAGAGTGTTAGGACTTGCATGATGTGAGACAAACATTTTACAGCAGATTCCATAAAAACCTACTTCAGAGATGTTCCACCTGGTCTGATCTTTGAATTTTTGAATGAGATTAACATCTTTTATCTGATCTGAGATTTTACTGTGGAAAGATTTTTAACATTTCGGGTGTGTTTTTAGAAAATGTATTTAAATGGTTGTGTCAGTGAATGACTTGTGAGTTGACTTCAGCGTGGTGACAGCCCTGATATGGCCCTTTGTGTGTGGTCTGCTGGGCTATAAATAACATTACCTTACCTTACCTCCTGATAGAACATTTTGCTTGTCATTAGCTTGTTGAAAGTGGAAGATCATTAAAAGAGTTGTATTAACAAAAACAGGGAAAAGGAATGTTTTAGTTAGGAATCATAAATGTACAGGCATAATCCATGTTATCGTACTACATACTTGTGTTCAGTGGATTCCACTACATATATCCAGCAAAGAACAATCGGTCCTTTCAAAGATAACACAAAAGAGGAAGGCACTCACACGCCAGAAATCCTCAACGCTGGTCAGGGTGCGAAAGGTGCCCCCATTCTGCTTGTTGGCGGTGTCCAGGAACAGGTCACTCATCACTTTGGTGAAGTAGTACATACATGGTTGTACTAGTCATGCCAAAGGTGACTGGAAATCAAAACGTTAACCTGTACAGTTACTTTCATGGTGAGGTCACTGCATGCAGAAATTGAAACAAATTTTGTTAAAGAAAATTATGATAAATCCGCCAGACAAGGGGACAAATGATGAGACAAAACACGACGCGTTTCAACCGCTTAAGTCTTCTTCAGGCAAGATAAACACCATTCAGGACAATGAAAACAAAGAATGAGCAGTCACAATGAAGAAGACCTAAGCAGTTGAAACATGTCATGTTTTGTCTTGTGATGTGTTTGTTCCCTTTATCTGGCGGATCAGTCATAATTTTCCTTCACAAAATTTCACCTGTACAGTCAATCGTTTCACTTGGTAAAAAAAAAAAAAAAAAAAACTTAACCTGTACAATCAATTGTTTCTTACGCAAGCATCACAGAGAAAAAAAAAAACATAGTACTTACTGGTTTTAAGTCTACTGCTCATCTGTTTGAATATTCAGCCACATATTACCTCTTCTAATGTCCTTATGTTTTCACACCTGTCTCTGTTCCTTATGATTGGTTTGCCTGTCTGCCTGTCAGCACGGTTACCATAATTCACTGACAACAAGCCACCGCATCGTCTACGCTGCATACCCTACTTTTTTTTTTAATGTGACAAACACAATGCTTCAGCTGCATCGTTGAACAGGTTGCATTGAAACAGGAAATAGATAATCAATAAAAAGCACAAGAAAGAAAAAGCTAATCGATAATGTACAAGACAGGGCAAGTGAAATGTACACACACAGTCAAACCATTGAGTTCATTGGTAATATGCGACCACAGGTAAATATATCCCCACAAACACACACACACACACACACACACACACACACACACACACACACACACACACACACACACACACACACACACACACACACACACACACACACACACACACACACACACACACACACACACACACACACACACACACACACACACACACACACACACACATATACACACATTATGGGAACACACAATGGACAGACACACATACTAATCACACACACACAAAGCCCAGACAAATTACTATCTGCTTTATCAGAAATGAAAGACACACACACACACACATGGTTTGACATGGGATTGAGGTCTGACGTAATCACATAATTATGGGAGAAGTAATCAATTGATCCCCCATCTACCAATACTAATCTGAGCTGTAATCTCCCTAAATCTGCTCTTTGAGCCCAAACCCTCTAAAAACTTACTGACCGTGCTTCATAACTCAGAAATCCAAAGAGTTTCCCCATGCTCAATAGCTTTCAATCCAGCATGTTTTTGATGATGGGCTCTTTGTGGTAAACCCTCTGTTAACGTAATCTTTGACCGTAATCTTCATAACTCAAGTGAGAAGAAATCCACTTGGTTTCCCCATGCTCAATAGCTTTCAATCTGAGCTGTACTGTTGTTTTCTCCCCCAATCTGCTCTTTGAGTGGGTAATCCTCTAGGTTAACTCCCACTCCACTTCTGACCATTTGACATTATTCTCCCAAAATGTTTTTTCTTTTTTTTGTAGCTGAACAGTCTGTGTTCAATTACTCCCAATCTTGGCACCATCAACTTATTTCTTCCGAACAGAAAGATGTTTGTCAATTGTCGTTTTAATCAGTTTTGATCAGTACAGCTGAAAACTTTCAGCCTGAAGTCTGCATCTAGGTTTTACTATGCAATGCAATCGGAAGTGTATTGGTTGTGTTGTTTCACAACAAAGTGAGAGTATGACTGACCAAACAGTCATTTGTGTGATAAAATATAAACAAAAACAAGGGGACTTTTCCTCATAGGTTATGAACAAGAATCAATGGTGATTTCACATTAAGCACCACAAAGACTGAAGTGCAGACTTTTGCCTCTGGGGTTAATTTCAACCCCCGCCCCCAAAAAAATGTTGAGGCCTCTAGTCCATGTGTAGAAATCGCTGACCTGATTTTTAACAACATCTGGTTGAACAATACAATGTGGCCCAGAGATGATCACTCATATATCGATATGGATCTAGATCAAAGGACAGATCCACGTTTTGCTTTTTAATCTCTCTCTCATTTTTTTTTCTTTGCTTTCTTTCACATTGTCAAACAGATCATTTTTCTCTCTTTTTTTTTTTGCACAGCAAAAAAAAAAAAAAAACAGAAAAAAAAACGCATGGATCTCACTGACAAAAAATAGGTCTTACAAGCTGCAGTGATCTCCACAAACTTGTAAGATCTGGCTCCATTGCCAGTTGCAACCTATCCCCGGTGAACACCGGGCAGCTCACCATGGCAGCTACCTGTGCTCTCCCAGGTTCCTTCCAGTTGGACATTTTTTCAGCTGCTGACGAACTGGAGACTGAGAGTTGATGAGAGAACTAGGAATGACAACTGACCAGCCGCTTGGCGAAGTGGTTAGCGTCGCGGACTCCCGGCTGGGAGGTCGTGGGTTCGAATCCCATCAGAGTCATGTGGGTTTTTCTGCCCCGACCGGCTCCTACCCAGAGTTGAGAGTTTGCTGCGGACTCAGTTGGGAAGACTGGGACCACACAGTCGAGTTTCATCCACTTAATGGATGCGTTCCTGAGAGTGTTGCTCAAATTTCCTGACCAACACTGCAGGTGTCTGTATCTCTCTCGGGCCTGGTTGTTGATGCCGGGATATATTATGAAAGGAAGCTTAGAGTACAGCCCTGTCATGTAGTCTCAGACCGAAATGGAAATCCGTAGCATCATCTTAATCATCCTCATTCTCATCGATCAGTAGTAAAAAAAAAAAAAAAAAAAATGTCTCAAGTTTCTGTGGCCCTTCATGCCATGCTCTCATGGTGACCTAAATTTCGATGTCCTCCACGTCTGTGGCCTTGGTTTTTGGTTCCGTCGGGGTCACCGGTATCTGCGGGTCCATGGGGGCTGTCATTGGACGGACGTGGTGGCGCCCTCCGGAGGGAGAGCTCACTCACGCCGGCTCCGCGATTAAGCAATTATTGTCGTCAGTAGGCGGCTTAGTAGGTGGTGTCCTGCATATGTTAGATCAGAACAGGCGCCACTGAACACCACCAAAGTGACTCGGCAGCAGTGAGGTGTCTCCTCCGGTGGGTTGCCTCTTGACGACTTGACACTGACTGCTCCCTGTGAATTGCCGGTGCCGAGGCTGTGGCAGGGCCGACCAGGCTGTGGCTGTGGACGGGGTGTCGGAATGAGCGGCGTGGGTGCACTGCCTTTGAGGTAGCGCAGAGGTTGGGACAGCAAAAAAAAAAAAAAAAAAAAAAGGGAATGACAACTGTTCTGATTTGGTGCTTTTAACACATGGGAGTTCTCTTATGATTCAGCCTGTTCTTCCTCCATTACTGTCCTCTACTCATGAACAGATCCGAGCATTATCATTCTCTTCAGTCTGCGTTCAGCAACAGTGGACGAAGGTTCCATCATTTGACTATGCAGAACACCCACAGGTTGACAGGTTTTGCTTTTTTTTTTTTTTCTACTTGTTTGGTGGTGTACGAACACTACTTTTATTCCCCGGACCACACTACTCAAACAAGTCAGCAATATCAAATAAACCGATGGAATCAGAAAACAAAACCAGTAAACATCTTGCTACAATTTGCAAGACGACACTGACTTAATGTCTGTCTTGACAGGAATGACTGAAAAGCATAATCAATGAATCTAATTTACATGTGTTCACAAAAAGGGAATGTTTTGCTTGTTTTTTTTCCTGTCTGTTCTAACATCTAGAGAAAAGATATCTGTCAAAAAATCATATGTCTGTTTCATATTGTGTATTAAATATGTATTACTTCTGCGCCTTGTTTCATGTACGAGTTCACTTTTATTTCACTTTATTGACATATTTCATTTGATGACTATAGGATCTACAATGTATTGAAAAACACGAATTCTGGGCACAACTTCAGATCTGACTGTCTGTCATTGCTTGAATGAATCTAAAAAAAAAAAAACAACAAACAAACAAAACAGAACTGTCCAGATGTAAAACTGAAGAGAAATAGTATATAATATGACGATCTGTCAGGTAAAAATGGGAGACTGACTGAACTTGATGGCTTTCGTACTTACTGACACAGATGATAATGAGAAAGACAATGTAGATCACCAGCTCTCTCAATGTGGTCTTCACATACAGCTCACGGTTGGTCTTGGTCTCTTCTGTCTGGCGCGTGGCCCACAGGGCTGCAAACAAACAAACAAATAAAATTCTAAATAAATAACTACAGTTTGTTAGTAATAAATTACAAGATGCAGAAAGTGTTACCATTGAAATGTTGACAATTTCTGTTCTTTTACTTCCATAGGAAATCTTCAGAGCACCCTCAAAAAGAGTTTTTATTTTGCAAAAAAAGATTGGCAGTCTAGAAATCATTTTTTGTCCTTCATGATGTTGGACGGCAATATAACTCCCAATGTTAAAACTATGACCATGATATGATTTTCTTGTGTTAACAAATTCATACACATACAATAAATGACGAGAAATAAGGCAGTTACATGGAAGCTCAAACTTCTTTGTTTCCCTTTGATTTTGATTCTGTCTGGAACTTGTTCATCTGGAACTTTTTTGGCATTGTTGCTTTTACACTCTGATTTTAATGTGTGTGTGTGTGTGTGTGTGTGTGTGTGTGTGTGTGTGTGTGTGTGTGTGTGTGTGTGTGTGTGTGTGTGTGTGTGTGTGTGTTCATGTGCGTGAGTGTGTGCGTGTGTGTATGTGTGTGTGTATGCGTTTTGTGTGCATGTACATGCATGCTCACATGCATGCATGTGTGTGCACTTTACACTTTGACTCTTATGGAAAGCCCAGTAACAGTAACAAAAATAATAGTCTATTATACAGACTATGAAATTACATATCACTCCATCATGTAGTATAGATTCTTCATTCTAATTTAAAGTGAATGATATCAAACTGCTCCTGTTCCTAATGCACCTGGACAGACCAGGCACTGACACAAATATCTCTGCATACACACACATAGATGCACATGAACCACAATTAACACTTCAACATGCACAGATGTATGCATGTACAAATTTAGTCACACACACAAACCAGTCACTACATACCAGGGAGGCCAATAATGAGAAAGTTCATTAAAACGTATGGCAATACATCTTTGGCCTTATATGTGTGTGCCATCCCTTCAGGGACTTCCTTTAGGACCATTTCATCTCCATCCCTCATCTATAAGCATTATCAGGGCTAGAATTTTCCATGAAGAGGAGGGGAGACGGGGAATAAAATGGTGAAAAGGGAGGGACAAAGCACAACTGGTCTGAATATAAACCGACTGTTCAGTCACCCTTTCACTAACTTGGTCTGAAACTGGTTGTGTAACGAAACAGTGGACAGACCATTCTCACTTCACCTGCAGAAGGATTATGTGCCACGGGCATTTACACAATCAATCACACAAGTGGGTATTTTGAGCCTTGATTATTGACATTACGGATTCAGAAGTGTCAGGAGCATGCGTTAAAAAAAAAAAAAGGTTAGATCCTGTTGGTTAAATCAAGCATAAAAGGAGCTGTGACTAAGAACTGTATTATACTGGCGTATTATTTTTGTCCTCTTCCCTGAACTAACAGCAGATTAAGTGTCCCCTTTTTAGAGCCTCCCTTTACATGCCATTCATGAAAGCAGATTTGCAACATTGTCACCAATACATCTTTTCCAAGAACGAAACTATTTTCACACCTGTGTACATCCATCTATACTTCCGCTCCACTTCTTTGCTGTTTATGATTTAAAATCAAGGATGTAACTAAAGAAGCTTAAGGCCAACTGTAATCACTGAGTAGGTCAAGAGTTTGTAATGATGGATGAGAGAATAAGTCAGTTAAATCAAGTTTTGCTACATGATGTTCAGAATAAAAAGTAGTGAATATGACCAAGATGCCCTGAATGTGTGTGCATGTCCCTGTGTGTGTATGTGTGTGTGTGTGTGTGTGTGTGTGTGTGTGTGTGTGTGTGTGTGTGTGTGTGTGTGTGTGTGTGTGTGTGTGTGTGTGTGTGTGTGTGTGTGTGTGTGTGTGTGTGTGTGTGTGCGTGTGTGTGTGTGTGTGTGAGAGAGAGAGAGAGAGAGAGAGAGAGAGAGAGAGAGAGAGAGAGAGAGAGAGAGAGAGAAAGAGAGAGAGAGAATGTAAGTGTGTTTGAGTGTACGAGCGTGAATGTGTGTGTGTGTGTGTGTATGTGTGTGTGTGTGTGTGTGTGTGTGTGTGTGTGCGTGCGTGCGTGCGCGCGCGCGCGTGCGTGCGTGCGTGTGTGTGTGTGTATGTGTGTGTGTGTGTGTGTGTGTGTGTGTGTGTGTGTGTGAGAGAGAGAGAGAGAGAGAGAGAGAGAGAGAGAGAGAGAGAGAGAGAGAGAGAGAGAGAGAGAGAGAGAGAGAGAGAGAGAATGTATGTGTGTTTGAGTGAGTGTGACGAGTGTGTGTGTGTGTGTGTGTGTGTGTGTGTGTGTGTGTGTGTGTGTGTGTGTGTGTGTGAACGCGCATTCATGTGTGTTTGTGCATATGTGTGTGTGTGCGTGGTGCATCATCCCCGTCTGCGTTGATGCCTGCAGGCACGACATGTGCATGCATGTGGGCATGTATTAGAGTGTGCAGATGCTGCAGACATGCCCACTTGTGTGTGTGTGTGGAAGGTATATGCACCTATGTTACACACTATGACAGTCATCATCAAAGTCAGAAACCGAGATGACGAAGAGACCAAAGAACTAAAGTAAAAACAACTGGAAATAAGAAGGCAGTTCATTCCAACGTATCAGCCAATATATTAGGCCTTCTTTTGAGTGAAAAGTTTTGCAATGTAAGAAAGAATATCTAAGTTCATTTTTAAAAGGCATGACATAAACTCAGTTAACAATTAAAATCATTTCACTACTGTAATTTACATGTACAGGTAAACAAAACATATTCAGACACATGGACACAAACGCACATATAATTACACACACACACACACACACACACACACACACACACACACACACACACACACAATCTCTATATTCGATATATCAAAATTTCAAATAATGTACATTTCTTAAATTACTATTCATGGGAAAGAATTCAAAATTTACGTATGATATTTTGACACTAAAATGTTTCTTTTGATTCTCACCAGTTCCGTTACTTGAGAATCAAAAAAAACATTTAACATTGACATTTTCTACTACTGTGTAGAACCACATTCATTTCAGCTTTTGTGGCTGGAATAACACAATTTGACATTGTATGAGGGAATCTTATTGCATCAGCACTAAAATCTAAACTGGAGTATCATTTACTTTTGTTTATTTGTCATCAACACCATCTTGAATTAGATCAACTCTGATTTCATTTGTTGTGAGAGAGAGAGAGAGAGAGAGAGAGAGAGAGAGAGAGAGAGAGAGAGAGAGAGAGAGAGAGAGAGAGAGGGAGGGAGGGAGGGAGGGAGAGGAGAGGTAGACAGGGAAAGAGAGAGCTCTGTTTGTGTCGCACTCTGTGCATATGCAAGCACCTGCTCACATAGTTATTTTCAAAGATAGCAAACACTGCCCACATTCTTTTTTTTTTTTTTCAAAACTGTTTCAGCTTTAAAAAAACAAAACAAAACTTTCAATGCATACTTCACATTACCTTGTTTTCCCTGACATTTCATTGTGATTGTGAACAATTATTTATTTCAAACTTTCATCATCATATTCATTTTTCCTGAAGTGCATGTGTATCTAAATGAATTCTTGAGCAATTCAGAGTCATTTTATACATAGTCTCATTCTCAGCACTAAAAATACTGACCAGTTCACCTTGAATGGACTGTATGGGAGCACTGACATCATAAAGTTCAGCCACAAAGCAGTGAAGAACATCTTTTCATGAAATAAAACAATTCGTTTCTTTACTGATTTTTTTTCTGCTTTTTTTATATAATGTAAATTACATTATACTCACACAGTATTCAACATCTGCAAAAAAAAATTGAATCGTTCCCCCACATATTGTCCTGGCTGTTACCTTTTTTTATGAAACCACATGTAGTTCTCTTTTAAATGACATATTACAATGTGTGCATATCTACCGCATTGTGTTTGTGATGTATTCATTCAAGACTTAAAATTTGGTGAGCACTAAACAAAACTGACGAGAGTTAATCAAAACTAGAATGTTATGCAACAATCTCTGGACTTTTTTTTTGACATTTCAAAAGTTCTGTCTCTCTAATTCAAGTAGTGAAATATTTTCATTTTCTAAATCAACAATTTCAAAGATGTATATTATTTTTCAAAAATATATTTCCAATCAAGTAAGACATGCCAAGATCCATTCGAAAACAAACTGGGATTATGATAAAAGTGGGTTTGCAAAAAAAAAAGAAAAAAAAAAAAGAACCATCCACACTATTGGTTAGGAAAGTACACACACACACACACACACACATGCACCATGATCCATGATCTTCCTAAATCATTATCAAAAAATGTTGAACTAGTGCAATATGCGGATGATATCTGTATATGGATGAAAGTTACTTTAAAACGTCACACACCAGTTAGATCAATCAACTATATCAAAAAGATATATCAAAATGAACTAGATAAAATTAGTAGGTACATGACTGAAAATGGACTGGCCCTTTCAGCTGAAAAATCGCATATGGTTCTGTTCAATACTGGTTATGATCCTAATCCTCTGCCTTCATTTCAAATAGATGGATTGTGCCTTGAATATAAAAAAGTCGTAAAATTTTTAGGAGTAAATTTAACTTCTAAATTGAGCTGGAATTATCACATACAAACTATTCTAACAAAAGCTAAGAAAACTTTAAATTTTTTTAAAATGGTGAGTCAACAGTCATGGGGTAAAGACAGTAAAGTATTAACACATTTAGCTACTGCGCTTGTACGATCAAATTATCCTATGCCCAGGAGACATTTTTTTTTCAGCCCCAAAATGTTTAATTAAAAAGTTGCAGAGTATTGATAGTAAAGCTTACAAGATAGCTCTTGGCGTCCCGGTTCATGCATCAACTTTAAGAACTTATATGGAGATCGGAATATTGCCTTTTGAAGAAAATATGAAACTTGCATGTGCAAAATATATTTTAAGAAGTCATACACTACAAAATCTTAATACCAGTGAAACTGAATTAAAATCAGAAATAAATTTTCCTAAACGGGCACAAAAAACCGATTCTCTAAAATCGATAGCCTCATAACACATCTGACTTATTTACAAAAGCAGGCACTGCACCTGAAAACGTAGCTCCTCGGGTGTCTTTTAGCACTATCCCGGAATGGGAACTTAGTAGAGCAAATTATGACATAGACCATACAAGTTTTAACAAAAGTGATGGACCCTTGCTGCCAACGTATGTTAAGTCACATATAAATGAAACTTATATAAATCATCTTAAAATTTATACAGATGGTTCTGTCTAGATAATCATTTGTCTGGTTCAGCATTCATAATTCCATCCTTAAAAATAGAGAAAGGTTACCACCTTGGTAAGAATATTTCCATATTTACTGCGGAACTTGTTGCCATTATTATGGCATTAAACTTTCTTCTTGATTTTCAGTTTCCTGCATTTCAAATACTACTTTGCGTTGATTCAAAATCAGTCCTGCAAGCTCTAAAATTTTCAAATACAACCTTTATCCTTACATGAGAGTTATAGTCTTTTAAAAGACGTATCCTGGAACTCTATTTCAAATAAACGAAAGGCACCAGAAACAAAAAGGGGATATTATTTACACAAGATATCAGACAATAAAAAGAGGTATCAAGAATCTCTACCAAGAGCGGATTTTAAAAAGTTTGATTTTTAGATTGAGGCTTGATGCCTTTAAAACCAAATTCTGTAAACACGTGACTTGTATTTGTGGCCAGCAAATCACTCCGTTCCATCTACTTTTTTGTGCGATAGAATGAAACCCTACTTACCTGCTTGGTTGTTGAACACTGAACCGTCGATATCAGCTTTTGAAGACGTCATCTCCAACGAATCAAATATTTTGGAAGTTGTTCAAGGACTGATTAAGAGCCCAATTGGACATTTACTTTAACGTCTATGTTATTTTCCCCATCTTGGTGGTAGTTGCTTATTTAGTGTTTCTTTTGAAGTTTTGAATTCAGTTATGTGGGTTTTTTTTTGGGGGGGGGGGGATTTTTTTTTTTTTTGTTTTTTTTTTTTTTTTTAAATTATATTTTATTTTATCTAGGCCTAATTGCATTATACATACCTACGTACGCCCAAATTCAACACCAACCATTCGCATGCATACACCCCAAAACACCACATGCACAAATATGATTCAAATCATAATGAAGAAAAGTGTCATTAATCTATAAACTTAAGAATCATAAACATGAGACGCTTATTTTGTCTGGCAAAGAAAGTATCACTCTGTCATTACGGCAACTCCTGACTTATCAATTACTTCAGTTTCAGACATTTGTTTCAAACATTCTTAACTGCATACACTGCCAGACTTGTGTGTTTATGTTTAAGCACAGAGCTGTGTAATCCGGTACATGAAATGTGACTGTGAGTGATCATTTTCTCTTGAGAAAAGGATTCGGTTGAGGAAATAAGGCACACTGGGGACAACCTGGATATGTCACACAGCCCACATTATCACAGATTGTTTTTTAGTTTTGCTTTTGTTTTGCTTTCAAAACAAGAGGGGTATACATTTTTAGGTGGCAGAAGGCCAGCATGGACTACCCTGTACTGTCAGATGGGAGAAGGGAAGTTGGAGGGGGGGGGGGGGTGGTGGTGATCAATATGGACTATTCCATGCTGTCTGGGGAGACAGCTTGGGAGAGGGGGGGGGGGGGGGGGGGCAGAGGGGGAACATTTTCGGCTGTAACAGTGGAGCACTGGGCTACTGATAGCCCAGACTGGCTGGTGAAGGGGAGGAGGTTCTGGACTGGGAGATGTATACATGTATGTTTGGTGATGATGGTTTTGAAGAGGGGTGGGGGTTGGGGGGGGGGGGTGGGGGGGGGGGGGCCAACATGTTCAAAACCACTGTCCAACAATTACTGTATATATAAACATGCCTGCATTTGTCGACTGACAGTACAAGCTAGATCAGACTGTCAGTGTCAGACTGGGGAAAAGATGAAGAGGGAGGTGGGTGGTTTGGGTAGGGAACAGTTTGGGTGTCCCATCCAGCCCCTCCCCCCCATTCCCCCCAACACACAGTGACAAACCCACTCCCTGGCCCTTTGTGTAAAAATGCCAGGGAAAAAAAATCAGATAACACTAGTGATAACCACACGTTGTCGACTTCCATCATCTGCCTGACCTACTTGGCCTTCCGAACCTCTTCCCTGGCCCCCTTTCAAACAAGCAAACAACTAACACGAAAACAAAGAGTGATAACGTAGGCGTCGTAACACCCCCCCCCCCCCCCAACCCCCCCCACCGCCCCCGACCACCACCACCTCCTCCTCACCCCGTCCATTTCTCGATTCACTAATCTCCCACCACCCTTCTGCCCGACACCCACTTCAGAAAAAAAAGAAAATCACGCATTGTAAATGTTTGACTAAAAACGAAAATTCAGCAGTGCACTTACACCTGACGCCCTCGGCCAATGGCGGTGAAAAAGTTGCAAGCCCCGCCACCCCCCTCTGCTGGCGGACTTGGTCCCTGCCACACTGCTGGAACTGGCGGCATTTCGATGCTGGTCTCCCATGTACTGACTGTCCACAAGGTCTGGATCATCTCGGATACTATCGTTGCCGTAGTTGGAGACCCACGCGCTCCGTGACTGGGCACTCCCGGGACGATTCGACATTTCTCTGGCACTCCGCGTTTCACAGCAGTGATGCGGATGTGGTCGACTCGAAGATGGCTTTTCTTCTGTTCAGCCGCGGTTTCTCTTTTCACGGATCTGTGAATATCGCAGGGCAATTCTCAATCAATATTAAAAGAGTTCAGAATATGATACTCTCAAAGCTAAACTTATGTCAATAAGAAGGCGTAGCCTGTAATTCTGCGCACTATGTCCCACTGCACAGAACAAAACACGGAACTGCGCAGCACGCGGCGCGATATTCCGGTTTTCTTCCTGCAGTTGTCTGCGAGGCTCTGCGAGCAAGCCGTGAGTTGACTGCCAGACCAGCAAAAACATGGCTGCTCTCCCTTGACGTCACGCTACCTGGGCACCTACACCCCCCTGAACTGTCCCCCACCCACACCCACCCTCCCCCACACTCCACCTTTCCCTTCCAAAGGATCGATATCTACCAGCGAGCAAAAGAAAGGAAAAGATCTCGGCCGCCACTGCCAGAAAACCTAATCAATTAAAGATACGTCAGGCCGAAGTTGCTTAGAGACAGGTGCGCGACTGAACTGTTGATTGCTTTGAGTTGGACCAGCGGGATATGTCTCATGCAAATGATATGACCACTGGAGCAGAGCCCGGCGCTCGTGTGCATTTTCTCATGGAACTTGTGCCGAAGCTGGTGATGATATATATATATATATATTATATTATATTTTTTTTTTTTTTTTTTTTAAATAAACAAATGACACGATATAAAGAACCAATCCTTTACTGCGGTAGTAAGCCTTGTAATAGGGAGGGTGGTTTCGCTATGGTTATTGTTGACAGATATAGACGTAGCCTAATTGTCGGGTTCTGCTTTATTTTCTTTAAGAATATAACACAGAGTGACAAATAAGGTTAAACTTGAAAACTGAAAATCCGCCTTGGCTTAAGGCGCTGTCAGGCCGATTGACATAGGCTAGAACATCAAGGCTAAATCAAAATGTTATGCTCTGCATAGTTATGCGCGGATTGTCTTCAGTTGTGACAAGCTCCTAGCATAATATTATCAGTCTCCCACATCCCCTGAAGTCGGAGTGTGGCTACCCACGTGGCGGGGTAATCAGAAACGGTCACACACGTAATGTTCTCATCCCCACTGATGTATCTGTTCCATAGTGTTCAAGTACTTCGGCTGTTCGGCTGATCCCTGGAGTCTTTTAGCCAGGGTACGACAACAACAACAGCAACAACAACAACAACAACAACAACAAAACTAAAATAAATGAAAAGAGTTACAAACAAGACAAAGTTGAGGAAAATTAAACACCATTTCGTACAATAACCTATCTGTAACTAAAGCTGTTGACGCCAACTGGAATAGGTCTAATGTCTATCGCTGCATATTTATTGACTTTGAGAATTTATCAAATTAGCCTACTTTTATCTGCCAAGTGCAATCCCGGCTGCATCTGAATTTAGCTTACACCCTGACATCACAAGATAATGCCTGGCCAAAATCACTGTGTGGGTAAACTGGAAACTTTAGTTTCCTCGTCGTCCGCTATAGGGTCTATGGCAAACTCAAAGCCTACCATAGATGTCTGCATTTTACTGTAACTTGAGTGAACGCCGCCATATGAGTAGTATCGTAGTCCGGAGCTATGGGGCATGTGGAGCAAAATGTATCTCCCTTCAGTTTCAAGACAAAAGTAATGCGACATGAGCCACGGATCATCATCAACGGTCGCAAAACAAGTGAGGCAGCCACATTTCGCCTTCGGAGAAGCTTACAATATCTGAAGGCAGTCAGTGCGACATCACTGCATACGAGAACATGTGTTTAAAGATGCATCCCTCTGAGCCATTACTAGATGATATCTCTGGCGGACGTTTTGCATTAAGTTCAGCAGGATTGTCTGTTTCTTTCCTTTCCTTTCCTTTCCTTTTTCTTCTCTCTCTCTCTCTCTCTCTCTCTCTCTCTCTCTCTCTCTCTCTCTCTCTCTCTCTCTCTCTCTCTGTTTTTGGTTTTGGTGGTGGTGTTGTTTTCTGCATAATCGCGCCGACATACAAACACGCAAACGGACCGAGTAGAACACAACCTTTTAGAGGGAGGTAAAGATGACTTCGAAATCATTCACTTAAAGCTGGCCTCTTACTTTGACAGTGAATCGGATAAGCGTAATCCGTCTCAAAGCTTGGCTGTCTGATATGGGAGTGGTCCTCATGCCAGTGTATATAATCAGCTTACACCTGGATGTCTGATGTGAAGGCGGGCCCATCAGCGTGAGTGTCAGAAGTGGATAAAGAAACACAAGTCTGCTGACGACACGTGCTGTCTCACTTTCAAATACCTCCCATTAGATTATTACCCAGTCTCTATTTTTACGACCGAGCCCTAGCATTCTCTGGGACACTTCTTTTTCTCTCTCTCAAAAAAAAAAACCCAAAACATGGTGGTTTTACCGGCATGTAGAATTCGATTTTGAATGGCATTTGACAGGCATCTAAACTGACACTTACCATTGCAACATGCGAAAAGTATGACCATTGAAATGCATCCTGGGATTTGTCGGGTAGCAGCTGAGAGTGAGAGTTCAAACGATAGTGGGGTCAGAACTTCACCTAGCAAAAAAATGAAAGCAGAAAAGAAATGTTCTAACAAAGGGGACCTGAGGTGGCGCAGAAGATGGGACAAAAAATCAAAAGATTCTTTTTAATGGGTGGGGGTGGGGTGGGGTGGAGGGTGGGGTGGGGGCTTGGTATGCAAAATTATCAGTGTGCATCAGCGCGTGTACCAAGAGGAAGGACAAAGTGTAGGGGGGGGGGGGGGGGGTGATTGGGGGTGCGTGTGAGCTCTCCCCCAAAGATCACTGCGGTTTCAGCTTTCTTAAAAACAAAGGGAGTTTGCTCTACGTCACATGGGGGCTACTCGGCATGCAAGGGCTGAATAATCAGTTCATACCATCAAGAAAATGGTGTACATAGCGAGATTTTTCATATCAAAAACATGTAGAATTCGATTTTGAATGGCATTTGACAGGCATTTAAACTGACACTTACCATTGCAACATGCGAAAAGTATGACCATTGAAATGCATCCTGGGATTTGTCGGGTAGAACATTACGAATTATCTCTCATTACGATGTTGTTGTCATTTTGTCATTATAGACGAGAGGAATTACGGTAGGATCACTGAGGCGGAGGTTAAGAAGCAGCAAGAAGCGTTGGGACAATAGTGCTGAGATCGACAGCTCTAAATATAAAGCAATCTGCAAGCATTCTCGGCGGGAGACCGCGGACCTAGATCGTCTTTCCCTCCTCCGATTTCGCGAGATGATGACGTCAGAGTGCCGGCCACTAATCCCCCGCAGAGGTGGTCCTTCAGGGCGTCAACATGTCCACTTCGTCAGGATTGCCCTGGCAGTCCGGGGAGCAGTTCCCATGGCCACAGACCCCAAAGGAATGCGGTCCACAGGACAGGGCATACCAATCGGATTTCTTCCACCATCAGAAAAGATGGATTGGTCGATAGACTCTCCCTTGTGTAAAAAAAAAAAAAAAGGTCGATCGTGTCGATCGTGTGTGTGTGTGTGTTGTGTGTTCGTTTCCGTTAGGCGTTTCCTACTCTTCTGTAGGCCTATGTAGAGAGATAGATAAACTGAAATATAGATGGATAGATAATTCTATGGACAGATAGATAGAAAACCTTGGTGTGAGGCAGATTAACTGTTCTTTGTTATAAAACGGAAAAGAACTCACTCGTGTACGTATGTGTGTGTCTATGTGTGAGCGTGTGCGTGTGTATGTGGTGGGGGGGGGGGGGGGGGGGGGGGGTGTCAAACTGAAACATGAGCAGTGTTCACAACAATTATATTCGTGCAGTTCGAGCAGTCGTGCAATGCTTACAAGCAGTTTGTTCGTCCCACAGATTATCGCAAACATTTTAAAATGTCATCTATTCATCTCTGCATATCTATCTATCTGTCTGTCTACCCTCGCGCGCGCGCGCGCGCGCGCGCGCGCGTGTGTGTGTGTGTGTGTGTGTGTGTGTGTGTGTACTCGCGCTCGAGTGTGTTCGTTCTTCACTTCGACGTTTTCTTGAACTGGTGGTGATTGACGTATGCTCTCTGAGTGTGTGTGTGTGTGTGTGTGTGTGTGTTCACCAGTAAGCGTTGTTGATATGGCGTAATTGAGCTGTTTATCCTCTATGCCCTAGATCAAAAGGGCGAATTAAACGTGCACACACACACACACACACACACACACACACACACACACACACACACACTCACTCACTCACTCACTCACTCACTCACTCACACGCACCGTCTGGAATGACTTTAAGTAGGAAGATGTTAAATTAAAGAACAACAACACAACAACAACAACAACAACAACACACACACACACACACACACACACACACACACACACACATACACGCGCGCGCGAGCGCGAGCGTTAGCGCTCCATCCATCCCCCCCCCCCCCCCCCCCCCCCCCCCCCCCCCCCAGAAATGTGAGAGAGAGTTTACATTTACATTCTGATTACACACCAGCTCGCCACAAAGATCCTATTAGGGCTTGTCTGCATCCAACCTGGCCATCAATACTAGGCAAAAACTTCACCATGCGCGAACCCTGGATGTAATGGCCCTATGTGTTCCGCAGTTAACGCCTCCAAGGCTGGCCGCAATGGACACTAAAAATAGTCCGGTAAAATATTGACAGGTTGCAGAGTGTGAAAGTCAAAAAGTTGTTGTGGAAAAAAAGAAAATCGAAGACAAACACACACACACACACACATCGAACACACACACACACACACACACACATCTTGTGTCACCTGTTGCGCTTTTCTAATTAAAATAAACTCATATATCATGCCACAAAGACAAACACAATGCATGTCGCTTACAGCCTAGCTGTGGCCACCTGTTTGCCCCTTTTCTAAATTAAAATAAAGTTGCTCAATAGAATCAGCCTGAAAGAAAGAAAATCTCCACACAACTTCATTACAATACAAACATGTCGTTCTTACAGCCTAGAAAACCACAGAAGACTAAAGGGCCATACCAAAACTGTCACCCCCGTTGAAGTTAAGTCTAAACGTTGATTATAACAAGAAGAAGATTAGAGGAAGAAGAAGAAGAAGAAGAAGAAGACAGAAAGAAAGAAAATCTACACACACAACTCATTACACAAAAGGAAATGTTCATAAACAGTATGAAAACGCACAGAAGACTAAATTCACAATGCGAAAAGCAAGAGAAAACAAAGAAATGCACAAATACTACTACTACTGATTATTATTATTATTAACATCAATGTTTGATATATATTATTATTATATTATTATCATCACACAACAACAATGATAATGATAAAAAATGTTTTAAAGCAAAATGGAAAAAGTGACATGTCTGGTGTAGAAGAAGGTACAACTTCTATTCCAAAACAGGATAAGAGTTAGACAAAATGGACAATTACGAACTGTGCTTTAACCGCCCTGAGTTGTCTCCCCCCCCCCCCCCCCCCCCCCCCCCCCCTCCCTTTGTTGTTGTTGTTGTTGTTCTAAGTATAGAAGGGAAAAAAGGAGAGAGGGGGAGTTAATGTCACCCCTTTAATGTAAAGTTCATCCCCATAACACACGACGCATACTCTCTCTCTCTCTCTCTCTCTCTCTCTCTCTCTCTCATTTCCAAGCGCCACGTGTCGTCATCAATTTCTATACACGTCATGGAACCGACACCGCCAATCTCTGCCCTTACTGCCAGACCCTCTACTCTCAGTCTCTTGTCGCGCATCAATTGTCGGCCCTGGATAACTCGGCCTCTGTTGTCGTCAGCAAGTCATTTCGATGGATCCGAGTCACACCCTGCAGCCTCCTGTTCGGCTGGAAAACAACGAGACTGGCCACGGAATCGATATTGATCCGTGAATGTTGTGACAACCCGTTGAACCGGTTTGGTGGCCATTGCTTCGGCCGCGCCAACCTCGTCTCTTGTGGTTTTGTTAGTTCAGCCAATTGTGTTCAATGTCCTTTCTGCATCACCACCCTTTTTTTTCCCCTCCTCTCATCAACAATATTCCCCCGCCTTCTCTTTCTCTGTTATTGTTTAGGGTTGAAGTCTCACACACAATCACTATATGCAGGCATGTATCTCCTTGGCTACCATGCACCTGGTTCCGAAGAGGGGTGACTACAGGCGGAAATTAAAAGAAGAGCAAAAGCTGAATTATTTACTAGGTTGCCGAACGAAGGAACAAACAAATTGTTTGTCATTTGTTTTGTTTCTTCGTTTGACGGTCCAGTAATTCTATTTTTGTTCTTACCACACAAACGGCACTTGCAGTTTATAGTGCAAAGGCCTGCCTGTTGTTCAAGAGTCGATTAGACCTATTACGTTGCTTGTATTAGAATCGCTTGTGTAATTTGACTTGCTGGAACATTCTTTCGAACTTTCTTTCTTCCCTTTTTCCATCTCTGCGCCCTCTCCTTCCCCATCCCCCTACCCTCATTTCCGTACTGACCGCTCTCTCTCTCTATCTCTCTCACGCACGCATGCGCACACACACACACACACACACACACACACGTTTTGGTTGTAATCCAGCTGACTTCCTAAACACATCCTCTATGTGTCTCTGTCTCTCCCCCTAAACACATCCTCTATGTCTCTGTCCCCCCCCCCCCCCCCCCCCCCCCCCCCCCCCCCCCCCCTGTTTTTGAACGCTTCCGGCTTCCCTCTCCTCCTCTTCATGTATTGTCATTCTCATGCCGAACTGCCAAATGCTGCGTATTGTTTTGTGCATTTCATGTCTCATGTTTGTTCGTCTGAAAAAGACGTATTTGTCGAAATTTCATTTGTACATTTTGTATTGTACCTTAAATCGACGTTATTTTATTGCTTTTTTTTTTTTTTTTTTTTTAATGTTCATTCGTATTTCCTGTTATATGCCCACATTTCAATGTTTACACGTAAAGGCTGCCCTGAAGAAAAAAAAAAGATGACGAAGAATGAAAACAAACACCACCTGACAAAATGAAGTGAATAGACTGAGATGTGTGGAAGAAAAGTAAGAAAAAGAAATGGACTCATTCACTAAATGTAACAGACATTGGCACATGTAACATAAAAAGGGAAGAGGAGGAAGAAGGGGTGAGTGGGTGGGTGGAGAATAATTGAATCAAGTCAATAAATAAAAGCAAATGCAGGTCTGGTATGGCAAGGTGTTCAACACTCTCTCTCTCTCTCTCACACACACACACACACACGCACGCACACACTCACACACACACGCACACACACACACACACACACACACACACACACACACACACACACACACACGAGGCGCACTCCCGTCAACTTTTTTGTTGTTGTTGTTAATCGGAAAGTGCGCCATAACGAGGACATTAAGGGAAAAAGAAAGAAAAACAACAATAACAAACAAACAACCCAGCAAAATTCGTGCCCCCAAATCCATCAACAAACATTCATTATGATTGTCCCTCATCCTCAAAACAGGGGAAAGAAAGAAGCAACAATAACACACCAACAAAAACAAATCATCTTTGAAGCAATAAAAGAATGAATTACTATCTCTTCTATTTCATGTGTTATCACAAGTTTTCGTTATTAATTGTTTTCTTTTGCTTAAGAACAACGATCACACACATAAGCGCAAACGCATAAGTGACCAATCTAACCACATACACGCGTGTACTCAACACCGAAGCAGAAGAGACCGTTGAAAATAGGCATCCGAATTTAGAACACCGAAGGCTACGGATCAATACATATTACCATCAACAGAAAAAGCGGTCCTGAATAACTAATAGTCAACAGTGAAACCTGATACTCGTCAGGTCCTTTGAGAGTCAACTATCCTTAACAGGAAGGGCAAGCAGAGAACCCCCGACTACTATTTTTACTTTAACGACCCGCTTACTTCATCTCTGTCTGTCAGATCACCCATCTTTTCGTTGAAGTGAAGAGGTACTCAAAGAACGTAATATTGTCCTCGAGAGCGAAAGCCCGTCTCACACGAACAATCGGTCGAAATGTCGGCGAGTCTCCTTCAGCCTGTCAGATATCATGTGTTCTTGAGCATATCATGCACATGATGAACTGAGATCTTGGTAAAGACTTTACAGAATTCAACAAATCAGTCGCGAAGTTTGATGCAGGTTGTGTGTGTGTATGTGTGTGCGTGTGCGTGCGTGCGTGCGTGCGTGCGCACGCGCGCGCGCGCGCGTGTGTGTGTATACACCGTGGCGCACACACACACACACATACAGAGAGAGAGAGAGATAGAGAGAGAGAGAGAGAGAGAGAGAGAGAGAGAGAGATCAACCCTAGTTTCCGATGCAGAATCCTCTTAACCTTTACTAGTTTTTTTGTACTTAAGAACATCAATCAAAGGGAGAATCTCCTCCTTAATTCTGTGCCGCCATTGTTTTCAATCCCAGCAATGCCCGTACTCCCCGGCATTCCCCTACGGATCTTTCTACAACCAGACGATGTTCACGTTTTGCGAATGGAAGAAAATAATAGCTGAACACAGTAACGGTTTTTCTTTGCCTGTAACCCATTAAAGAAAACAATGTTGTTTAACAAAAAGCAATGTGGCTTTTAAACATAAAACTGAATCAGAATCCAGATTGTAAAACGTCGTCTTTGTCTTTCATCTCTGTCTCTTATTTATAAGTGAGTACATAGGATACGGCGTCATCCATGATCATTTTCTTCTTTTTCTGTTCATACTTCTTCATATGCGGCTTTCTCCTGCTCGGACTATCACTTAGACATTTTGTGCAGATGAAATTGACATTCATGCACTAGTGGATTACACATGCGCGCGTTTGCCTGCCTGTTCATTATATTATACACTTGGGGCCACAGTTTTTGCCATTGGTTTACTACGCTTGTGAGTGTGTTTGCCTGCATATACAAGTATGCATCCACACACACACACACACACACACGCACATACACAAGCGCACGCGCACGCACGCCCCTCACATAAACACGCACACAAAAGAGAGAGACAGACCCATACACACACAACACGGACGCACGCATGCACGCGCACGCACACACACAGACGCGCGCGCGCGCGCGCGCGTACACATACCACACATACGAAAGCACACTTATACACACAGACACATATACGCACGCACGCACGTACGCACACACAGTCAACCGCGGTTATTCATCTGTAGGGAAAAGATTTCCGTGCAGCAGTCGGCTTTCAGTTGAGTCAGTTTCACTCTCTGCCTGGAGAATGTAACTTCTGGGAATGTGGATTTTTCGGGTAGCAGGCATCGCTCGTGCAGCGCTCAGGTGAAGCTACGATGTTAAGTTTTGAAACGGAATTTCTCAATTGGTCATGTTTGTTGGGTTACCCAAGGAGAATGGGGAATGCATGTAGCTGACAACCAGTTCACCTGATTGTGTCATCAACAGGTGATTTGATTGGGATGCTGGTGTGGAATTGACACTTTTCCTCTAACAGCAAGCAGCGTAGATAAAGCCTTCGCCAGGTCTTCGAGAGGGGGAAGTCCATAGGCTGGTGCAGGCTGGACAAAGCAAAACTCTTTGCTGTCATAGGGTAGTTGGTGGTATTGACTGCTTTTGTAGTTTAAGACTGGAAAAACCCTAAATCGGTGTTACTGTGTTTTTTAGCCATCTGTATCCGGTCTGGAGAGGTCGGTGGATGTGTTGCTTCGTCTTACGTCTAGTGACTCTTCATTTGCGTGTTGTGAGGGTCGGGTGGTCCCTGTTTGCGTCCCCTTGGTTCGTCCTCCATGTAACTCCTTGGTAAATCCAGCGTGTTCTTTATCTGTTTATTTTTCAGCCGGTTTGTCATCATGCTGTACACATTCGTTTCCATCGACTTGGCTACATATGTACTATGTGTAACTTACAATCTCGAGAATGAATTTGAACTGATGTCGCCGTTCCCTGCGCTACCGGTGTTATATATATATTGTGTGTGTAAGCGTGAGTTCTGCATGTGTTTCACGTGGCCTGTATCTTTTTACAATTTTGGTTTTTTTGGGGGGTGCGTTCAGGGAGGGTGTGTTAAGGAATGGTGTGTTGACAAGAATTTCCATTTGTGCCTGCAATTGTTTATGATCTCAACTTTTGAATTCAGAGTTGCTAGATGAGGTTTGCATAATATCAGCCACTTTTCTGTAGAACATAGGTTGCATTTTTTTTAGAGATATTATTGTATGGTGCTGCTCTTTTTATATAATTTTCCAAGATATATTGTAGTCTATTTTTTTATCTTTAAGTTTCCAAATGTGTTTACTTAGTTCTGTTTGGTTTTTATATTTTTCATTTTTGAAGGACTGTTTGGTTTGCATATCTAGTTTTAAAATGGTTTGCAGTAATCCCTATGTATGTTTCTTTGTCACTATCAGTTGTTACTGTGGCTTGGTATACAATATTATTGTAAAGGCATTTATTATTCAGGGGCATTGATCTTTTTTAGTGCAGTTACAAGATGTCCTTTTGTTACCCTTTTGGCTGTGTTGCCTTTAGTTTTGTTAGATGAGTCAATTATGTTTTTGAGGTTGGCATACATGAATATGATAGCTTGATGGTGTTTTTATTGAATATTTTAGATAGTACATGTTCTTTTGGAAATGATGTTATAAGAATTCATATGGGGGATTATACCATATGATCTTCCTTTTTCTGTTTTTCTTATTACTGTTCATGTTATTATCTGGGTTGTATTGCAGTTTGTAGTTGTAGCCACTTTTATTCAGTGCCTCTTGGTATTCAACTGCTGCACTGTTGAATACTTTCTCGTTGCATGACAGGTTAGACAGTCTTTTGTTTATGCCATTGGGTATGGTTTTTATGCGCTTACACACACAATATATATATAACACCGGTAGCGTGCCCAAAATAAACACCCTGAAGAGAGCAGAGAGCTTGAAACAAGTTTGTTGGTGTTTTTTTAATCTCCTTTTTAATTACATTTTTAAACTTATGTCGCTCCCTTCCCGGTTGAGCATTTTTGGAGTTCTTGCTGGCTCTCTATTTTTATTTGTCATATATATATATATATATATATATATATATATATAGATAGATAGATAGATAGATGTGTGTGTGTGTGTGTGTGTGTGTGTGTGTGTGTGTGTGTGTGTGTGTGTGTGTGTTATAAACAGTGTTAGGCACGCGTGTGTGGGGTGTGGTTTGCGGGCCTGGGTTTGAGTCCCGGCATCTGCGTGTCACGGGGATGGACAGATGCTGTGGGGGTATGGTGCACGGCAGCTCCAATACAAATGTACATTGCAACCAGCGGTGTGTGATGTGGCTCCGCGTTTTCAAAACTGTCTATGTTTTGACGCCTGAGTGTTGCCGTCAGTGACAGAGACTTTGGGCGTATGGTGGGGCCAAGGATGGTCGCGTATAGTGTGACGATGAAAGAAGAATCAACTGTACATAGACTGTTTGAAACAACATTGGTATTAGCATTTTTTTTTTTCTTTTAAATGATGCGTGGTGAAATGTGTCATGGCATACAGTAATCTGAAGAACGTGATTGTTGTGGTTACATGAGTGAATGTATACTAATATAGATGTGAAGTGTGTGTTTGATTAGTAAACATTTGTTGGTTGCATCTTTAGAAAGAATTACACACACACACACACACACACACACACACACACACACACACACACACGTGCGCGCACGCGGTACACACGGCCCTGGACAGATGATACAAAAACGTTCTACATTAAGAAAAAAAATAAAAGGATAGATAGTCCAAATTTCAGGCAGACAGGGAAAAAGATGAGTGGCTTTGTAGGTCTACTCATGGCGACGTGCTGTCCCCGGGAAGAGCGGCATGTAATGTTCACAGACGTATCTGTTGTAACGATCAAATTACACAAGACACTGATGTTTCTTGTCTCGAAGCCGTGGATGTAGTTGTCAGCTGGTCAGCTTCTGTGCTGAAGAAAGATTTAGAACATGGAGGTGTTGCCTCCTCACGAGTTCTTCGTTGGTCTGTTCTGTCATCTTGGTAATATGGAAGTGTTTGGCAGAACGGGAGAGAATGAATGAAAGACAAACAAACACACACACACACACACACACACACACACACACACACACACACACACACAGGAGGCACGCACGCACGCGCGCGCGCGCGCACACACACACACACACACACACACACGAGAGAGAGAGAGAGAGAGAGAGAGAGAGAGAGAGAGGAGAGAGAGGGAGAGAGAGAGATTGTGAACGCTAATCACAGAGAGAGAGAGAGAGAGAGAGAGAGAGAGAGAGAGAGAGAGAGAGAGAGAGAGAAGGGAGAGAGAGAGAGAGAGAGAGAGAGAGAGATTGTGAACGCTAAACGAGAGAGAGAGAGAGAGAGAGAGAGAGAGAGAGAGAGAGAGGAGAGAGAGAGAGAGAGAGCTCTCTTTGACAGAGAGTGGAATTGCCGAACTGGGCACCAAACGCCAGACTATTACCACACTGTTTCTTCCCGGCTCGCCCAACATCGTAATCAATACGTTGATTGGAGAACCTTCGGTGCCCCCAAGGGAAATAAACAATGGGTTATTGTGCGTGACATACAGCGACACAGTGAGTCAGAGAGTGATGGAGGTCACAAAGAACCCCATCTGAACTTTGCAGCAACACTCCACTCGTCCATTTCGGAAGCATTGTCGTTGGGCCTACGTACATCATCAGCAACAACAATGAAAAAGTGGAGACTGCTATGTTTTGTATTTCTCATTTTCCGTGCAGGCTTCTCTAATGGACTTAACCCCATGCCGCTCATTCCGGCTCCGTTTAAGCAGCCACATCCAGTCATCATAAACCAACTCACCAGAGGAGACACTGCACTGCTGCCAAGTCTCTTCGGTAGTGTTCAGTGATGCCTATTCTGACTCTACAAACACACAGAATACCACCGACTAAGCCTTCTAGAGACGACACTGATTGGTTCGTCGTGTAGCCAGCGTGAGTAAACGTCCACCTCTGGACAGCGCCATGTAAGACATTGCTCATGAACGTACGCAGACTGATACTACTGTGGACACTCCCTGTACAGACAGGTAGGTATTAATCCCATCTGCTCAATAAAGGGAGTGGAGTTTTGTGAGTATGACCGTTTTTTTTTTTTATCCCGCCATGAAGGCAGCCATACTCCATCTTCGGGAAGGTGCATGTCATGTGTAACGTGTCATCCATACCAACGGCCAAACTGGCCTTCTCTTCCGAAAGTTGGTAACGGGATTTTACGTGTGTGCAAGATGTTATGCGTGCGTTCACACACGGAACCTCAGTTTATAGTCTCATTCGAAGGACTGCATGGTAAATGGAGTCAGAACCAATGTTAACTCCGAGGGAAAAAATCCCAATCCCCCTGTACCGAGACGGCCCGGAGGAGATTCGAACCCTCAACCCTTGGATTACGAGTCCGGCGCTCTACCAACTAAACGTACCGATACGAACAACTTTGCCACGAATTTATCAATGGCATGGGCGTGGAGAGGACATTTCAGGGCGTAACAGGCCACAGATTTTTTTTTTTTCTTCATATGTTGATCAGCGAGGATGAGGACGATAAAGATTATGCTTCTGAGTTCCAGGCTGGGTATTGTGGCATCCTCTGAAGGGAAACGATCACACACGTGGACTCCACGACGAATGAAAGGTGGTTAGTAAAGAGTGATCTGCTGACATCGGTCACAGCAGCCATCGCTATGCACTACCGAAGTAACGCCGCGGTAAGGTAAGACAGCGTCTCCTGTAAGTGGCTGCCTCACGGCGACCCGATATCAACAGATTCCTACAGAGTGCCAGTGCTTGTGCTATCACACCGGGACACTTCCGGGTGTTCGTGTGTATAGGATAAACAGAGTTATTGGCGAGGGACTGCCATTGAGGGTGAGAAGAAACAAGACAAACCAAGAGAGAGAGAGAGAGAGAGAGAGAATAAAAGAAAGGCGAATGTGGGGAGGGGGGGGGGGGTGGGGAGAACACTTGCGCACGCGCGCACGCGCGCGCGCGCGCGCGTGTGTGTGTGTGTGTGTGTGTGTGTGTGTGTGCGTGCGTGCGTGCTTGCTTACTTGCGTGCGTGCGTGTGTGTGTGCGTGTATGTGTGTCTGTGGACAGAGAGAGAGAGAGAGAGAGAGAGAGAGAGAGAGAGAGAGAGAGAGAGAGAGAGAGACAGACAGACAGACAGAGACAGAGACAGACAGTTGTATGTTTCGAAACATGTGAGTTGTTTTCCTTTCCTACACGGCAGTCTAGAGAAACATAACAGTGCGCACGTATTTATACATGAAGGCACAACTACGCGCACACGCACAGTCAAAAGCATGAACAGAGAGAAAGAGAGGAGGGAGGGAGGGATGGAGAGAGTTGCTGCCCTTTGTCATCTTGTGCAGATTCACAATGCCTTGAGCAGACTATTGTTTCCGTGGATTAAAAAACAAAAAAAAAACAAAAAACAAAAACAAAAAACCCCCAAAAACAAAACAAAAAAAACCAAGAAGGGTACAACAACGCGGGCGGCCTCATCCATGTTTCATTTTCGTGGCTTAACTATGCTAACTGAAGCTAGCTGGCGATCAATGATCACCATCTCTTTATCTTTAATTGATTCATATTATGCATAGCCCAGCCGACCGCAAGGGAATATATCAGGGACTGTCGTATATTCCAAATCGACTCCACTTTTTTTTAAAACAGATATAAACAAACCAGTTTTGCTTCTTTTTTTTTTTTACACGCAAAACACCTCAATAATGGAAATTTAATGGCAGAATACTCAACAGTCATTTTGATTGCAAAATAGGCCCTATTCAATTGTCAATTCATGCAATGCAATACTCATTTGTGTCTGTCAAACGAGACTTTTCCATAACGGCACTCGTGAGAGTGCAGACATTCCGTTACGGGGGAAATGGATCGTTGATCTACCCTTTGGTCTGGAGCCGTGCCAAAACGCTTTGAGGAAAAAAAAAACTGATGTGTTCCATGTAGCTGGAGGTGAGGTGGGAGGGGAACTGGGTCAGAAAATCATGTATTTATTAATTTATTTTGAATTTCTGTGACGCGGGAAAAAGCCAGTCTATGAGTGAAAACCGCCAGGGAAGATACAGACAGAAAGAGTTACTTCCCATACGTGTTATGTGATAGAATTAAAAACGAGAGAAAAAAAAAAAAAAGGGGGGGGGGGGGAAAAAAAAAAAAAAAAAAAAAGCAAAAACAAAGAAAAAAGCTGAAGAAAAAAAAAAAAAGCAAGAAAAAAAGCTGAAGAACAAAAAGAAAAAAAAAACACCGCTAAATGTCAGTATCATATCACTAGAAAGTCTTAACGTTCCATTGGATGTGTTTTCAGGAATCGGAATGATCAGGGCTTTCCGCCAGTCGGTTGGAAAGCACCCCTGTGGTCCAGATATGGTTGTAGACTTTCAGAGGGGTCTGGAGACAGCTTTCTGTCAGCTGTTTTAAAAGCTGATAATGGATCTCATCCAGACCAGGAGCAGAATTGTTGCAGATTTGCAGATCTGACTTCAGTTCGTTGATCGAAAATGGCAGATTGTAAGATTCAGGGTTCTCCGATGAGAAGTTACAGGGAATTTTTTTTTCTTTAAGAAGTTTGTTTTCAAAAAAAGCGGCCGTTTTATTTCTGGAGGAAGAATCCTTTTCCATAGTTGAGGCCAGCAGATTCGCTACAGCTTGTTTATCTGTGATCAGGGTTTCAGCAAGTTTCAGGTGATGGACGGAAGGATTTGTAATTTTCTTGATTGCTCTCCATACTTTCTTCTTGGAGGTCTTTGCAGACAGCTTGGAGCAGAAATTTCTCCAAGACTGACGGTTTACACTTTTTGAAAATATAGCGAGATTTGTCGTGATTTTTGTGGACCTTCGCGTTACGTATTGACAAACAACACGTTGAGCCTTTTGGCGTTGATTGTGATTTGTTGGCACTCGCTATTTTTTTCGGCATCTGAGGTTTGGTTGAAGTAGTCGGAATGATATTTTTGGCACATTTAATGATGATATTGGCAAAGCTTTCTGCAGGATTAGGATTTTGCAGAACCTTATCTCCCACTAATTCTCTTTGCAAATTCATAGCAAAAAGATCCCAGTTGGCTTTCTTAAAGTTAAGGTGTTCTATTAAAATATTTTCTGTAATTTTATGTCTAAAGACCATTGGAAAATGGTCACTTCCATGTAGATCATCATGAACACTCCAATCAAGTCCAAGAACAGTGAGGGATCGCATACGGATAAATCTATGCAAGAAAGAGTACCATCTGAAGAATGAAGCTATGTTGGAGAGTCGTCATTGAGACAACACAGTGTTTCTGGAAAATGTTTTAAAAGCTGATAATGGATCTCATCCAGGCCAGGAGCAGAATCGTTGCAGATTTGCAGAGCTGATTTCAGTTCGTTGATCGAAAATGGCAGACAGATCATAGGCCATTGTTAAGACATCCTCCAGAAGCAGACCTCAGGGTGAGGAATCTTCACTGCCCCAAAGAGGAGAGTGGCCGTTCAGATCCCCTAAAAGCAAGAAAGATCGTGGGAGTTGATCAATCAGGCTAACCAGCTCTTGTCGACTGACAGATAATGATGGAGGTATATACAAGGGAACACACTGTCACTGTTATATGTAAAGAGATTCTGGAAGCCCTAAACTTGTAGAGAAGAATTAAGGTTGATAGGGCTGAATAACAGATTTGTGGATGATCAACGAGATCCCACCCGTAACTCCAAGTTCGGTAGGTTGGGCTGAGTTTGAAAGTTATGTTAAAACCTGAATCCTTGTGAATTTGCGTTTGTTGAAGAACTACTATAGCTAACTTTAAATTGTGGCAAAGAAGTTGAAGTTTCTCAAAATAATTGGAATGCAGACCTCGGTTATTCCAATGGAATATGGATGTGTCCATCATAAAGGTGATCAGGTGATGGTAAACAGCGCAGTATCTTTCTGTCTCTTCATCATCTCTTTATAAGGGTGCATACTGATTTCTTTCCATGTCAGCATCTTGAAGATCTGATAGAAATGCAAATCTGTTGGAGGTTTTTCTTTCTGCCCTTTCCTCTCTGTCTGACGCAATGTTAAGTCCTTTCTTTTGGAATGGCGATTTTGTTTTATCTCCAAAACTGCCAGCCCCCATGCTGACAGCTGCAGGGTGTCCTTTGGAGAGCCTTGGGGGAGCAGCCTTGTCCGAAACCTCTATGATTTCAGACTTTTTTTTCGCCCTGTAGGGCCTGTAGGTCTTTTGCCCCCTGATGGCATGGGGGCAGGAGTGGGCTTTGAAGACAGAGCCGCATCTGAAGGCGAAGACTGCTGGGGTTCATCACATACGGTGTTTCTGCCCAATGCTACAGACTTTGTTCTCGATTGTCTCTGTGCAAGTGAAGACTCGACCGTCTGCATGCCAATGTTAACCATTGATGGCTTCTTTAGAGTCCAGCGGTTGGTTGGCTGTTTATGACCATCTTTTTTGCTTCAAAGAACAGGATTCTTTATTCCGTCTGATCCTCTGAATTTCTTTCTCTTTCATCCTGTTAGGGCAGGCTTTGACGATGATGGGTGGTTACCTCCACAGCTGGCACAGAATGGTGGACTGGCTGGCAGCAGGTACCACACACTTCTACTTCTGTGCTCCGATCCCGTGACATGTCTCAACCTCTGGCACTTGAAACAGGGCAGTGGGGAAGGGATGCATGATGACAATGAAACTCTCGGGCAGCCCACCTTGATAGACTGTGGAAGTGATGTAGAGCAATAGGTCAAGAAAAGGGTGTCAGTTGGGACTCTGTCATGGCCCTTGCGCACTAGAACTCGATGAACATTGGTAACTCCTTGCGATGCTAGTTCTGCCTTGATTTCTGCCTCCGACACTCCTCTTTGATCTCTGCATCTGCTTCCTCCCTTGGACGAGTTGAGAGTCTTGCGTGGAGACACCCTGATCGGACGATCAACCAAAGTAATTGATTTTAACAACATGTCCGAGTGCAGCTTGGAAGAGCACTCGACTAGAAGTGATCAATTCCTCAGTTTCTCCACGCTCTCTGGCTTCCCACTGAGATCATTGATTCCCTTTGCAATCGCAAAAGGACTCAAGCCCGACAGAGGTCTTTCCTCATCCGCTCCCTCAACAATCAGCCAGCTGAGCCAGAAGCCTGAAACTTTCCCTATTTTGCATTCTAAGTCTGAGTCTTGCCTGTGTCTATTATTTTTTTTTCTTTTTAAAGTTTTGGAGGCATGTTGGATTGATTCATATTCATCTCCCTCGATTCCCACCAGCCATCGAGTACCAACAAGGGGAATCCCATTTCATATGGGATATAATTCAGTATATCAGGGCACACAGACTTCAAAAGAGGTATACTCAGGCTCTAAGCCTCCCTGCCACGGAAGCTCCCAAACCCATTTGACCAAAGCTGCAGCCTTCTAGCCTCAGCTATGGCATGTACACGACCAGCCACTTGATCGAAGTTGGCCCCTTCGACCACCTGCCTAGGGGAAGTCCAAGCCAAAGACGTGTGTTTGATCTGCTGCACCGCAGTCACATTAGTGGTTTCAACCTCCAGAATCCCATTCTCCCTCAACACAGGACGCACACCGCACCGCAAACACAACAAAAAGGTCAGAAAAAGGGTATAAGCGGGATTCTATCGTGGCCCTTACGTATAAGAACTCGATGGACATTGATCACTCTTTGCAAAGCAATTTTTTTTTTTTAATCTAGACAGACCTAAAAGCGTGAACAAAAACTAGCTATCCGGTCGAGTATCGACGCCCCCGTAAGCAGAGCCTAAGGGATCACTGGACCACGCAAGTCCTCCGACCACGGCAAGATTGCAACCCCCGGAGGACAGCACAGACACAACATTGTACTTCTGTCACTGTCTATCCGAATTCGTTGTATATAACTCTTGATGCATCTCAAAAACGATCCCAGGTACCATCTGCTTACCTTCAGTTTGATTCTCGAATCCCAGATACTTCAAAATCGTATCACATAGAAACGGAATCTTTATTGTATTAGCTATCCTTTCGGAGAAGTTGCAAGCTTTTAGCTCAGTTTGTTACTGTGTAGAGACTGAAAATTATTCCCTTGCTCCTTCCTTCACTATGTAAATAGATTGTTGCTCAATGGATACGGGTTATCTCACGGATACGCATGAAATCTTACAGGTTCGTACATGTCAGTACATAAAAAAAACACTCATCTAAAAGAGAGAGAGAGAGAGAGAGAGAGAGAGAGAGAGAGAGAGAGAGAGAGAGAGAGAGAGAGAGATTAATGTATTATTGCTTAAGAAACTTACGAAGAAGTGGAAATTTTTTCCACCTCTCTGTCAGTGCTCGTCGCAGTGAGAAAAAATCATCTTGGATCTGCCCGTTGATGAGGATTCATACCAAGATTGAATCATTTTATCGTTGGGCTACATTCCACCTTTTAATTAAGTTCTGACTGGATCTATTACTTAGTTATCGTTTAATAAATTGCAGAGTATTCCTGCTTAAGATAAGACCAGAAAACAAACGCAATCCACCAAGCCTTTGACGGAGATAAGAGTTCTGATTTATTTGTTTCATATGTGTTCATGTCTTCAAACTCAGTTCATGTTGTCTTCAGGCGCTTGACTGAATACAAAGACGAACCGGCGGAGTTACTTTCATCACTTCAAATTTTTCAAAATGTTGGTTTGGGAACAATGTACACAGATAATTTGCCTATGACTATATCTCACAAAGCTGGCTTAACTTTTGCCATACGTCTTCTAAAAACTTTGCGCACCATACTTTCTGAGTCTCCCAGGACCTTTGCATTTTGTGAAGGAGGAAAACCCTTGCCGAATGGATTGGTTTTCGTTGTCGGTTTTGTTATGTTGTTGTTGTTTTACTCCTTTGTCGGCAAAAACAAAGCAAATTTTCTGTACAGATGCAGGTATATCCTTTATTGACAAAAGTAAAAAAAAAAAAAAAAAAAAAAGTGGGGATAACTTATAACTTAGAGAAAATGACAGTGTTATCGAGTGAACATCATGACAGGGTCATATGGCTACGGTTAAACCGGAGAAACTGAAGCAGCAGAACATCAGCTCAGACTAACATGCTCATTCCGGATTGTTCTTTTCCGAAAGCTTATCTGTCGCCCTGTCTCCAGTTCCTAGCAATCGATGGGGGTTCTAGAAACACTCACGGAGAGGTCGGTATCGATTCTCACCCCAGTGTCTCATCTTCCCGGGGCTTGTTGCATAATTAATTCCTTCCACCTCTTCTTCCAAGCTCTCGCTGAGGC
>JADBJO010000161.1:905000-927500 GCA_016801955.1 Conus betulinus
CTAAAATCTCCCGGGGGTCTCGAGCAAGATGGAAGTGAATTTTGACAAAAACTGATCAAAAAGTCGATTCGATTGATTAAACTTCATCTTAGTTCTCTCTGTCTCTTGCTCTCTCTCTCTAAGGCAGATCAATCTGTATGTCAGGCTTCGCAATTCACCGCTGATAGTTTTCTTGCAATTAGTTCGAAATGTTGTCGGTGTTTATCTGTAGAGTACTTTTTCTGAGTACTAGTTCAGCAGACAAATTGGCAAGTGTTCCCTTCGTCAGAGAATTATGTCCATTAAAATCTTTAAAATATGACTGACCTTTCAGAACTGCAACTGTAAACACATATTCCAGTGGTCACAACATTACATGATCAGAATCCCACGTTCTTCTTTAATCAATATTTTCTACAATTATGTATACCGCTAGCAGCCAAATTAGTCTTTTGAGCCTTGAATATTGTTGATTTAGAACAAAATAAGACTGAAAATGTCTGATCTCAATCACACATCTGAAATTCATTATGCAACATTAACTTTCACTGTGCATATCGTTTGCCTTTAATACGTTTCTTAAATGAAAATGTCACGAGTGTTCCTTTCAGGTGGGCGTGTCCTCCATTGATCATCTTGGGTCTTGTGGTGGCCGGCTGAATAATGAGAAGGAATTCCATGTCTCATACGATCCGTCTTTGCTTTGTTCAGCATGATCTCAACCCCATCACACCAGTGATGTTCTGGGAATAATGCACTGCCTGCCAAGTTCTCTTAAACTCATCCCTTTGCAAGTTGTTTTATGTACTGGTTTCAAACCCTAAGCTATGAGCATATGTGTGTGATTTGTCGTGCGCGCATGTGTTGTGTGTGTGTGTGTGTGTGTGTGTGTGTGTGTGTGTGTGTGTGTGGAGAGAGAGAGAGAGAGAGAGAGAGAGAGAGAGAGAGAGAGAGAGAGAGAGAGAGAGAGAGAGAGAGAGAGAGAGAGAGAGAGGATTGTCTTTGGACTTTCATGAAGAATGATTTCCTTTCCGAAGTCTCCATTTACCGTCATAGCAAGAATGTATTAATTCTAGTTTTTCTTTATAGGTGGCGCACGCACGCGCACTCACACTCACAGAGAGAGAGAGAGAGAGAGAGAGAGAGAGAGAGAGAGAGAGAGAGAGAGAGAGAGAGAGAGGGAGGGAGGGAGGAGAGACAGTTGGGATTCTCCGTAATTGTTTTTGTACATGTGTGTCAGGCAGCGATTTCAGAGACTTGACCCAAGTTTTACGTTTTTCATTACGACATTATGTGGGCTGTCATGTGCCCCTGTCATGTGCCCCGGGGAGAAGTGTGTGTGTGTGTGTGTGTGTGTGTGTGGGGGGGGGGGGGGGGGGGGCGTGCGTGCGTGTGTGTGTGTGTGCGTAACTCACCTTTACAAGGTGCTTGCTCATCATTGGTCAGTTTTCTTTGATAATAGTGATTGGGGGGGGGGGGGGGGGGGGGGGCGCGAAGATATCCCGTCATTTTGGCGGAAGCAGCGGACTAGAGAGGACAGCGACATGTAAGAGAAAGGAAAAGATTAGCGAGGTGGAGAAGACGAGGACGAAGAAATGTAACAGAGAACAGAGAGAGTTGAACTCTCAACTATTTGTATTGTTATATATTTTTTATTCTTGGGTGAGTATAGGATGTGTGAACACATTTAATTTTCATACAAGCTTTTATTGCAGTATCGAATTACGGTCGTTTTTATTTCGTTTTGATCGTGATCGGAATTCTTTGCATATTCTACCTATTCACACACATTCGGTTAGTAAGATGTGGATCCTGTGATCGATCATCAAGTAAGTGATTAATTCAGACTACTAACAGAGTGCCTTGTCGTTCTAGAGGAAGCACCCTGTATGTGGGAGGTGACACTGAAACATAGGGCATGGCAGCTCCTTGCACCCCTTGAGATGATGAGATATCCGCTGCAAAGAGGATTTTCAATTTGATGTGAATTCTGTCCTCGTGGAAAGAATGCAGACTTGGGGTCTGTAACCCAGAGTAATTTGTTTGTAATAAGTAAGCTGGACGTCTGTGCAACCTAAAGAGAAAAAAAAAATCAAAGTTTTGTAGTGAGTTAGTGGACTGAGGTCACTGCGACTTGGATGCAATTTTTTTGCGAAGGGCAGTTAAGAGAGAGAGAGAGAGAGAGAGAGAGAGAGAGAGAGAGAGAGAGAGAGAGAGAGACGTGTTATTGAATGATATACTGACAAAAAAGGAAAAAAAAAAAAAGGAAATATTAAAATACCCTCACGCCAAGAGTAGTGAGGTATAGGCAAAAAGTGAAAAAAAAAAAAAAAGAAAAAAAAAAAAAGAACCAGGGTAGAAATTTAAAATTTGAGTTCTGGTTTGTTTTATTCAAAAGGAGTCAGATATGTGGTTGCGTGCAGAGCCCATGATTGTCTTTGTATGCATGTGAGTGTATACGTGGAGACCATCGGGAGACATGGACATTCCCTTTTGTCTGTGGAAGAGAGACAAACAGACTGACTCGGATTATACAGAGAGAGAGAGAGAGAGAGAGAGAGAGAGAGAGAGAGAGAGAGACAGAGAGACAGAGAGACAGATAGAGAGAGAGGTAAGGTAATGTAAGAGAATGAGAATAAACACACGGCAAATAATGAAATCAAGAGTAACACTGAAAAAATTTTTTTTCGTTTATTTGTAATACATTCTTTTCAGAAGAGCATTCTAAGTGCACAGCCCACTTGAACGTAAGGGTTAAAAACATCACGCTTTAAACAGCATTATCATTTAGCCACACACACACACACACACACACACACACACACACACACACACACACACACGCACGCACACACACAGTAATAATATATCATTCGATGACACCAACATTCTTACTATCAAACACTAGGGCACCATGGTTTTACCATTCAAACACTATGGCACCGAGACTTCTGCTTCATACAGGGCATCATGATTTTAGCATTCAAACACTTGCAGGGTTCTACAGACTCCCAACAACAAAATTCAAGGAGTTTTCAAGGGGTGTTTATTTTATTTCAAGGCTATACTTGCGTAAAAATTGAAAACAACAACAACAACAACAAATGGCAGTTTGATTTTTCTTTGTTCAGGTTGATGAAAAAATTATTTTAAAATGAATTTTAATAAACATCGTCGCGATCCTGGATTGGCGTCTGCTTTCTAACCACAATCTAAACTGATGAAGTTACAATTTATCTCTTTTGCTTAAACAGCAGACAACAATCCAGGATCACGACGATGTTTGTAAAATTTGTGTTTTAAATAACTTTTCATTAACCTGAACGCAGAATTTTTCTTTCCATTTCTTTTTGACACATTCAAGATTTCTGGATAAGATAATGTTGCTTATAGCCCAGCCGACCGCTAAGGGCCACATCAGGGCTGTCACCACGTTAAAATCAACTCACCAGTCATAAAAACTAAAGATAAAAAAAATAAATAATTGAAAAAAAAAAACAAAAAAAAAAAAACCTTCACACATCTCTTTAATGACTTCTAGAAACGCACAAAAACTTGGTTAAAAATCTTTCATCCATAAAATCTTAAATCAGATGAAAAATGTAATAATCTCTCTCAAAAACCCAAAGATCACGTCAGTGGGACATCTCTAAACAGGATTTTCATGGACTCTGCTGTAAAATGTTTTGTGTCTCATATCGAGCAAGTCCCAACACTCTAAAAGAATATGTTTCATTGTGAATGGCACATGACATGGAATGCACCATGGCGCTTAAGATTTCTGGAGCCAATGGCTTGATTTTCAAAGGTTTTCAAGGAGATTTGGTCAACAGAACCACATTTCATTGATTTTCAAAGGTTTTCAAGGTCTTGAAATTTGCTGTCAGAATTCAAGGAGTTTCAAAGAGCGTACGAACCCTGCACTTGGGCGCGAATATTCTAATAAAGGTCCAAACATTAAGGCACCAAAACTTCAGCATTCATAAAGTATGGCACAACCATGTTAACATTCAAATATACCAGGGTATCTACATTCTGATATCAAAACACTCAGGCACCGAGATCATGACATTCAAAGGTAAGGGCAAACATAGTGGCATCAAGATCATAGCATTCAAACACCAGGGTATCCAGATTCTAGCATAAAAAGACAAAGGTACCAAGTCTCTAACCTTCAAACATTTAGACACTACGACTTCAACATTCATACAGCATCGCACAAAGATTCTTATAATCAAATACTAGGCTAGGTCTACTAAGATTCTTACACTCAAACGCTAGGGAGAGTGAAGGGTGTGGGGTTTACACCCTGCATGGCCAAGTCCTGCAAACGGTCAACTCGGTGAAGTAGGGCATGTACCGATATGGGACACACCCCCTTGTAGGCTTTTTCACTGGGGTAGAAAGTTTGGAAAAGTACCGATTAGGGAAGGGAGATCACTACAACAGCAGGTCAATCACACGCAGCAGCCATTGTGAAGGTGAGAGGGAAAATATTTGCATTTTTTACTTTAGTTTCAAGATCATTAACTTTTTACGTGTTTGCTATAAGCTTTTACAAGCAAAACACAGTATGCACGGACAAGAAATTGTTACAGTTGCTATTGTGACCAATTTCACAAATATTTACAACTTTCTGCATGTGATTTTCCCCACCATTCCTTAGTGGTGTCATTTTTCTTCAGGTACTCAACTGTGTTTATATTGGGACACTTCGTTGCAATCTATAAGAAATGTTTATGATTACATTTAACAAGTTTATCTTTTCACCGAGTTTTTCAAGGGACATAAATGAAAGTTTTTTTTCACAAAATTCGTTGGTTATGACTACAAGTCAGGCATAGGTTTTACATTATTTGGTATTGTGTTTCAGCTCACAATGGAATGCAAGAAATATGGCCAGTGGCGAGAAGAACATCTGCAAAACACGGTAAAGGCTGTCAAGGAGAATCACATGTCTTTGAGACGTGCTGCAAACCATTTTTCAGTTCCAAGAGTAACACTGCAACACCATGTTCAGAGCTCAAACAAATGTGCTGTTGGAGGAAAGAAACATTTCGGTTCGCCAACAGTCTTGTCTAGAGACGAAGAAAAGGATTTAGTGCATCACATTCTTTTACTGGAAGAAATGCCGTTTGGCCTTTCAAAAACTACTGTGCAGGAACTGGCATTTCAAATTGCTTTGGAAAACAACGCAGAACTTTTGCACAAGTTCAATGAAGAAAGGCAAAGTGCAGACCAGAAATGGTTTTCAAAATTTCCTGCCAGAAACCACCCTCAAGTCTTCGACACCCTGAGGGTACCAGCATAGGTAAGGTAAGGTAATGTTGCTTATAGCCCAGCCGACCGCAAAGGGCCATATCAGGACTGTCTGGTGTCACCACGTTAAAATCAACTCACAAATCATTCATTCACACAACTCTTTAACATACATCTTCTAAAAACCCACCCGAAATTTGATTTAAAAAAAATTTTCCACTGTAAAATCTCAGATCCGATGAAAATGTTAATATCTTTCAAGAATTCAAAGATCGCATCAGGCGGAACATCTCTAAACAGGATTTTCATGGAATCTGCTGTAAAATGTTTGTGCCTCGCATCATGCACGTCCTAACACTCTAAAAGAATATGTTTCATTGTGAGTGGCACATGACATGGATTGCACCATAGAGCTTCTTCACCCGAAGGTATGAATGAGTAAAATACAAACGGCCGGTGGGCAGCCGTGTGTTGTAACACGAGGAAATTACTCCCCACGCAGAATTTACTCCCGAGTAAAAGCCGCGTACGTGGTGGATAGGCCCTAGTGTCGTTTTATTATTTGAAAAGGTGTGTTAAATAGAAGAAAGAACTATATCAAGGGAAATCACTCTTACGATTGTGGTACAAGAATAGTCACCCTTTAAGCTAAAAAACGCTGTGGCAGTGAGGCTGCTTATCAGTTCATTTGCATTGGAGCAAGGTGTGCTGTTCAAGAAGCGCAACAGATGACAGTAAGTAAACAATGTTTCACATTTAGACTCGGAACGGGGCGTGCGCACGCACACACACAAACACGCGAGCGCGCGCAGCGTCCACAACCAGTAAGTTTTAAAACAGTAAAGCAGTTTAGGTCCAGCTAAAATATTAACACCAGCGTCCCTTCATGGTGGGAACTCTCTCCAGAGACACATTTCACAAGAACAAATAAGCAAACAATTCCACAACATTTTTAGGTCGTCCTACAATGTTTTCTGATAAGGTGGAAGAGGAACTTGTGGTGTATCTCCTCAACATAGAATGATGTTTGGCCTAACAAGAAAAGAATGTATGAAACTGGCATTTCAAGTTGCAGAAAAAAAGGACAATCTAAAGCACAATTTCAACAGAGACAAACAAATGGCTGGCAAAGATTAGATTAACAGTTTTTTTTGCCAGACATACAGACATTTGTCTTCGCCAGCCGCAACCTACCGCAATAGCCCGGGCTACAGGGTTTAACAAAGAGGCTGTTAATCAATTCTTCACTTGCCCGGAGAGTGTGATCGACAAACACAAATTTCAAACTCAAGTAATTTATAACATGGACGAAACATCCCTGAGCACCGTCGCCAAAAGCCAGAAAATTATAAGCGAAAAAGGAAAACATGAAACAGGGATAATGTCCGGCGCGGAGAGAGGAACAAATACCATAGGGGTCTTTTGTGTCAGTGCTTCTGGACATTGGGTACCCCCCATGCTGCTGTACAAAAGAAAAAGACTTGATGAACAGCTCTACGCAGGTGCTCCTAGCGGCACTCTCATTGAATGTAATGAAACAGGGTGGATGAAAAAAGACACATTCCTCAAATGGCTCACACATTTCACTGATGTTGTGAAGCCCACGCCTGAAACACATGTGCTACTTCTGCTAGATGGTCACAGCAGCCACACACAAAAAACATTGAGGCCACTGACCTGGCCAGGTCATGTGGAGTGGTTATGCTGTCATTTTCACCTGACTGCACTCACCGGCTGCACCCCTAGATGTTGCTTTCTTCAGACCACCGAGAGTCTTCTATTCACAGGCAATCAACACATGGCTATGAAATCATCCTGGTCGGAGCATCACAATGTTCCAAGTGGCTGAGCTGTTGAACACAGCCTTTATAAAAGCTGCTACTATGCAAAATGCTGTTCAGGGATTTGCAAAGTGTGGACTTTGGCCATGCCAGCGCGACATTTCAATGACCGTGACTTCTACCCCTGCACCTGCCAGCGACCACCCTCCTGATGTGGCGTCCACACCTGCCAGCGACCACCCTCCTGATGTGGCATCCGCACCTGCCAGCAAACCACCCTCCTGATGTGGCCTCCGCACCTGCCAGCGACCACCCTCCTGATGTGGCCTCCGCACCTGCCAGCGACCACCCTCCTGATGTGGCCTCCGCACCTGCCAGCAACCACCCTCCTGATGTGGGCCTCCGCACCTGCCAGCAACCACCCTCCTGATGTGGCGTCCGCACCTGCCAGCAACCACCCTCCTGATGTGGCGTCCGCACCTGCCAGCCACCACCTCCTGATGTGGCGTCCGCACCTGCCAGCCACCACCCTCCTGATGTGGCGTCCGCACCTGCCAGCGACCACCCTCCTGATGTGGCGTCCGCACCTGCCAGTAACCACCCTCCTGATGTGGCGTCCGCACCTGCCAGCGACCACCCTCCTGATGTGGCATTTGCACCTGCCAGCCAGCCAGAGACCATCAGCCACCTAGTGACCACCAGCCTGAGAGCAACTCGCAGCCAACTTGCGACCCCCAGCCAGAGAGCACCCCTCAGCCATCCAGCGACCACCAGGCCAAGAGCACCCCTCAGCCAACCAGCGATCACCAGCCAGCCAGAGACCAATCTACAAATAGCAAGTACCAGCAAGCAAACGACTTCTCAACACCATGCTATAAACATTTGCCAGCGACAAGAAAACGTGTTTCACCAGAAGACATTAAACCTTTGCTCGAAAAAGGGCCAGTTTGATGAAGCGACTTTCTAATTGATCATGTCTGGAAGTTTTAACGTCAAGCCCTTATAAAAAACCACCTGGCTGCACAGCTCTTCAAAGCAGCAAAATCCTCAAAGGACTCCGCAAGAAAAACAGTCCCCACTGCCCCAAGGCTCCCAAAGCCAAGAAGCCTGAAAAGACGGACCGCAAGAAAGTTGCCCCTCCAGATGCCGGACACTAGACCTGTTCTTTGTGTTGCGAGTCACGCGCAGAAGGCATGATACAGTGCCAGAATGAAAATTGCAAAAAATGGGTTCATGTTGCCAGCACAGATGTTCTCTCAGATGGGTCCTACATCTGCAAACTGTGTCGAGACTGAATAACAACTCGTGTCAGGTGGCTCTAATCATAAGATATCATGCACTTATTGGGTGTCTTTAGTAATACTAAAAAAACTTGACATCCATAATACACTGATCGTTATTGGTTAACTGTGTCTATTATTGATTTGTTCTTCCTCTTGCAATTATGAAAAAAAAAAAAATCAAATCAAGATAAGATTAAAGATATCATGCACTTATTGGGTGTCTTTAGTAATACTAAAGAAACTTGACAACCATATATACTGATCGTTATTGTTTAACTGTGCCTGTTATTGATTTGTTCTTCCTCTTGCAATTATGAAAAAAATAATTCAAATCAAAAGATAAATTGAAGATGTTCTTTTCTTGATTTAATTGTTGGCTAACAGCAACCAACTGTGAGAGGCATTCGCAGTTTTGAACATGTTTCTGTTGTAGCCCGTGCATGCCCAATTTTTGGAAATGACTAAGATAAGATATGATAAGATAATGTTGCTAATAGCCCAGCTGACCACAACAGGCCATATCAGGGCTGTCACCACGTAAAAATCAACTCACAAGTCATTCATTTTTGGAAATGACTGCGATGACAGTAAAATGACTGAAATATCATATTCTACAACTGCAGACGGACGCTTTCCTGGGAACGAAACTAATGCTATACTTGTAAGCTGTTTAAAATTGTATTTTTTTTTAATATTTTAGGATGATTCAATGTTTGTTGATTTAGTTGATCTTTTTCTTCACACACCACACACACACAGTAAGTCAAATATCTGTCAACGTGCAGATTTATTGCTTAAGGCTCAATTCATCAGACACTCTGGCTAATGTGAGCCAGTGGCCCAATATATACTTCATCATGGATCAATTTACCCAACTGGTCGTGCAAACTGAGCCTTTTCGGAGTTTGTTTCTTAAGTTAAAAAAAAAAAATTTTGATGAAAGATACAAATTTTATGTGTGGTTTATATGTAGTTCTGATGACAACGTTTACAGTAACTGCTATAGAGAAAATGTAATGTATTGCTGAGATACATACCTCAATCCTTAAGTGGCTCAATAAACCTGAACTTCCCTTAATGTTGCTTACAGCCCAGCCAACCGGAAAGGGCCATATCAGGGCTGTGACCGCTTTGGAAGTCAGCTCACTGCTGTCAAACTCTATAGATTCACTTTCTAAAAACACATCAAAAATTTTGTGAAAAATCTGTCTTCTTTATTAAAATCTTGGATAAGATCAGATGAAAAATGATGATTTCTTTCAGATATTCAATGACCATATCAGGTGAATCCGATGAAAAAATGTTAACCTCTTTCAAGAACTCAAAGATCGTCAGGCGGAACATCTCTGAACAAGGTTTTCATGGATCTGCTGTAAAATGTTTGTGTCTCACATCGTGCAAATCCCAACACTCTAAAAGAATATGTTTCATTGTGAGGGGCACATGACACGGAATGCACCAAGGAGCTTCTTCACTCTTTAAAAAAGGTAGGAATGGGTAAAATACGAATGGCCGGTGTGCAGCCGGCACAGAACTGTCTCTTCTTTACGACCACCAGACGAAGACGGGAGGAACTCCTTTAGGTTTGGACGGATCTGAAAGAGTTTGTTATCCGTCTGTGTATTCCAATCCTCCTGCCAGAGGTCTTTTACATAATCGTTAATTTTGGGTTTCAGATCCGAGCAGGGGATAGGTGTGTTTGACAGTTTCTCTCTTGTGGCATTCTTGGCCAAACGATCCACCATTTCGTTCCCTCCGATGCCAACATGACGGGAACCCAAGCCAGAAGAATGTTTGTAACCCTCCGCTGTCAACTTGGTAAAAAGGTCAAAAAAGTGTAAAAAGTCGGGGGGTGCTGAAGGGTGAAGGTTGCGGCCAGATATAGCCTCCAAAGCCGACAGCGAGTCCGACAAAACCAGAAAGTCCCTCTTTGGAGACTGGGAGATTATTCTTAGTGCCAGAACCAGAGCTGTAAGTTCAGCAGAGTAGGCAGAAGCGTCTGAAGGAATATGTTCTAACAGTATTTGAGAAGGAGCACCAGGGCAGTAGGCTGCACAGGCCACTCCATCTTCAGACTTGGAACCGTCAGTGAAAATTTTCTGATAGGATGAGTTTTTTTTTGAACTCAGCTCAGCATACAACGCCTTGTATGCCAGAGAGCTGGTGGACTCTTGCGAAAAAAGCTGCAAGATCAAAACGAATGTCTGGTGTGAAAAAGGTCCACGGAGGCTCATCTGGAAACTTGGAAAAATCAGACACAACTCCTAGGTCTAGACCTGCATTCGTGTGCGTGCATACGAAGGCCAAACGACGGAATACAGGTAGGGTTGTTTTCGAATTTGTTTTGGAACTGAGGGTCAAGACACAGTCATAGGCAGGGTTTTCTGGTTCAGAGAACAGTCTGATATAGTAGTTCAAAGATAGTTTTCAACCTGCGGTTGGACAGTGAGGGTTCACCTGCCTCTGCGTACAGGCTGTACACAGGGGTGGTGCGGAATGGAATGCCAAGACATAGACGAAGCCTTGATGGTGGATAGGGTCTAAGAGTTTGAGGTAAGACGGTCTTGCAGAGCCATACACAGCACAACCATAGTCCAGTTTGGAACGGACCAGGGCTCTGTAGAGGTGCAGCAAGTTTTTTTATCAGCGCCCCAGTCAGTGTGTGTGCTACGACCCGCAGAATATTCAGAGCTTTCTGGCAAGAAGTTTTGAGGTTTTTAATATGGCTGAGAAAGTTCAGTTTTTGATCAAAAAAAACCCCCAGAAATTTCGCTTCCTTAACAGCTGGAATGGTGGTCTTATCCAGAAGAATTTCAGGATCAGCAAAAAATTGACGAAAATTGTGAAAATGGATTGACTGGGTTTTGTACGTGAAAAGGTAAACCCGTTGTCCTCCTCGGCCCACTGTTGAATCCTGTTGACACAAAAGTTGGAGTCGCCGCTGTACGCTGGCGTAAGAAGCTCCAACTGCGTACACAGCGCGAAGTCGTCAACGAACAAAGAAGACTCAGAGCCCTGGCTTACCGATTTCACAATGTCATTGATCTTAATGCTGAAAAAAAGGGCAGAGAAAGGATGATGCCCCTGAGGCACACCCAACTCCTGCCCATGGATGTCCGAGAGTGTGGTGCCAACACGCACCTGGAACTGTCGATCAGCCAGAAAGTTTTTCGATAAACATAGGCAGATAGCCACGAAAACCAAGTTTATGCAAATCCATGAGGATCCCTGATTTCCACGTGGTGTCATATGCTTTTTCTAGGTCGAAAAAAGATAGCGACCACATGCTGCTTGTTGACAAAGGCGTTGCGAATGGTGGTTTCTAGACGGATTAAATGGTCAACTGTCGAGTGGTACTTGCGGAACCCGCACTGTTCACTGGCCAAAAGGCCGTCGGTTTCCAGCTTCCACATCAGACGGGAGTTGACCATCTTTTTCCATCAGCTTACACACACAGGCAGCTGGTCAGAGCTATTGGGCGATAGTTTGATGGGTTGGTAGGGTCCTTTCCAGGTTTGGGGATTGGAATGATCAGGGCTTTCCGCCAGGAGGGCGGGAAGCACCCTGTGTCCAGATATGGTTATAGACTTTGAGAAGGGTCTGGAGACAGCTTTCTGGAAGGTGTTTCAAAACCTGATAATGAATGTCATCCAGACCAGGGGCAGAGTCATTGCAGGTTTGCAAAGCTGATTTTAGTTCGCTAATCGAGAAAGGCAGATTGTAAGCTTCAGAGTTGTCTGATGTGAAATTGTATGAAGATTTCTCTCTAATTTGCTTGTTTCTTAAAAAGGCTGCAGATTTATTTAAAGATGAGAGTTCTGCTGGATGGTGGAGGCCAACAGATTGGCAACAGCTTGTTTGTCAGTGATCAAAGCATCGGCAGTTTCGGTGATGATGAATGGAGGGGTTGGTGTTCTTCCCTTTGATTTTTCTGATGATGTTCCAAACTTTTTTCTTTGAAGTTTTAGATGTCAGTGCGGAGCAGAAGTTTCTCCAAGACCGACGTTTACTGATTTTGAAAGTATGTCTCGATTTAGCACGGAGTTTCTGATGGGCTCGGGCGTTAGGACCAGAGGGTCGTTGGTATACCAGACGCTGAGCCCGTTTACGTACTTTTGAGATTTGTTGGCAGTCAAAATTAAACCAGGGTGTCTTTGGCATTTGGGGTTTGTTTGAGGAAATTGGAATGGAGGCCTTGGCGCATTTTATGAGGATATTGGAAACCGTTTCTGCGGGATCCGGACTTTGTAGAACTTCCTCTGTGAGTTCCCCACGGACAGTTCCTGCAAAAAGATCCCAGTTCGCCTTGTTGAAATTTAGATGTTCTGGAACAGTGCGGCTTTCAGTTATTTTGGATTTTAGAACAATTGGAAAATGGTCACTCCCATGCAGATCGTCAAGTGCCGACCACTCGTAGTCCAGGACCAGCGAGGGGTCGCACACTGACAGATCCAAACATGAGAGAGCACCTGTAGCAGAGTGGAGGAAGGTTGGAGATCCATCATTAAGACAACACAGGTCAAGCTCTGAGAAGACGTTTTCCAGAAGGAGACCTCTAGACGAAGTATCAACGCTACCCCAAAGAGGATTGTGCCCATTGAAATCGCAACAACAGCAAAAAAGGTCGTGGAAGCTCCTCAATCAGGCTGACCAGTTCTTGTCGACTGATGGATACAGAAGGAGGCAGATATAGACAACAAATAGTGACCGTTTTATGCAGAGAGACTCTGGCAGCTAAAGCTTGGAGGGGAGAACTGAGGTAGACAGGGCTAAACAGAAGAGATTTGTGGATAAGCAACGACACACCACCCGTCACTCCAACTGCAGAAGGCTGTGCTGGTTTAGAAAGAACATGAAAAACCTGATAAAGAGATTTGTCAGAGCGTATCAGAGTCTCTTGAAGAGCTAAGACAGCAGGTTTTATATGTTGACAGAGGAGCTGCAGCTCTTCAAAATTAGAGTTCAAACCTCGAATGTTCCAGTGAGATATTGAATCCATGAGGATGGAGAGATGGCAACAGACTTCTCAGTCCATTACTGTCTCATCATCATCCGACTGCAAAGGAGAATATGGATTGCGTGTTTCCAAACTTGAATGTCTTTTCTCTGACTTTTTTTTTTTTTTTTTTTTCTTGGAAGCTCCGGAGGCAGATGATGGGCAATCCACCTCAATGACCTCTACACCAGAGGGCTTCCCTGGGATCGTGCCTTGATGAGGCACCGCTTGGGGGCCGCGAGTGCCCTTGGGAGGAACAGGGGTTTTTTGGGGGGAAGGGGAGCTGTCGAAGCAGAGAGTCTCCCAACCTGTGTCTGCTGGGCAGAATGGGAGGCAGGTTTTACGCCACCACCATGGGGTTTATCACAGGGGTAGCGGATTTCTTGCCTCCGCTGGGGGCAGATGGTTTCGATTGCAGAGTCTTGGAAAAACTAAAGGTGTCTGTCTGACAGGAGACAGATACTGTAGAAACTTGTTTCACAACCTGAGAATAGGACTTGTTCGGATGCTGCGAACTGCCCAGAACCAACCTTTTTGCCTCGTGGAATGGAATCTTTCTTTCCGTCTTCACCCTTTGGATACTACTTTCCTGGCGCCAAACCGGACACTCTCGAGAGGAGGATGGGTGGCCGCCTCCGCAGTTTGCACAACGCGCCGGATGAACGCACGGCATCTCGTGGCTCGGTTGGCAGCAGACGCCACACAAATCTCCTCCCCAGAGCATCGATCCGCACATGGCCAAACTTCTGGCACCGGAAACAACGCATCGGGGATGGAACATACAGGCTAACCTTGACGTTCAAATAGCCCACCTTGATAGACTGTGGCAGCGAAGGGGTGCAGAAGGTCAGAAAGAGGGTATTTGTTGGCACTCTTTCAGAACCCTTGCGAATTGTGACTCTTCGCACATCCATGACTCCCTGGGATTTTCAGTTCGAACCTTATCTCTCATCCTCCGATACTCCTTTCAAGTCTGGGCAGCGAATGACTCCCTTTGAAGAATTTAGGTTCTTGTGAGGCGACACTTTGATTTTTCGGTCAACAAGAGTTGTAGATTTCAGGAGCCGATCTGACTGACATTTTGTACCACATTCCACCAGAAATGACCCATTTCTCAGACGTTTGATTGATTTTAGGTTTCCTGACAGACAACTAAAACCTTTCTGGATTGCAAAGGGGCTGAGTGCAGACAAAGGTTTGTCTTCATCAGCGCCCCCACCACCACCAACCACGAAGGCCAAGATCCAGATTCTGTTCGGATTTCTGAGTCCGAGTCAGAATCATGATCACCATCAGATCTCACTTTGTCTCTCTTTCTCTTTTGGAAGGGAGTTTAGATATTGAAGCCATGGTATATGATTTAGGAATTCGTCCCTCCCCTACCCACCCACCATCGAGTCCAACTTAGGGGCCAGGGCCAAGAAACTCGTCTTGGACCCTTCCAGGTTTCAGGAGGGATATACAACAAAGCAGCACCAACTTACCCTATCCCCCCCGATTATGCCCAGCTCCCGGGAACAGAGAACTGAGCACTGCAGGGGTTATCTTGGCCAGCTGGGGGGCTGCCCGTTTTGACCTAACCCCATGCAGGGGAAGCCGGTTGACACACACAGGCCCATGTGTGCCTCCTGTCTAGGAGAGGTCCGAGCCAAAGTAATGTGTTGAGGGCGCTGGCCCTCTCAATCACCAGGATCTCATCCCCCTCCGTCACAGGTCGCACCGCACGGCAAACGCAGCGGATCTTAAGAAGACCACAGAGAGAAAAGGAGTGTGGGAAAGAAGACTTGACGGGGAGACGAGATAGAAAAGAGCCAAATAAGAAAGGCAGAAAACAAGAAAAGGAGAAAGGCGGGATCCGATGCTGCTTTTTTCAATTCAAAACAAGGTTAAACTTTCTGTCCGTCATTTGCATGCATTTCCTTCGATTTGGCACGCCATAATTTTTCTAATGTAAACACTGATTTGGGGAATTTTCACAACACCAAACGGGGAAGACTAATTTGGAAAGACTTATATGAAATCTTCCACAATTCCGACTCTGAAAATGAGTTTGAAGGCTTCACACAAACCGTGAAATAAACAGTGAAGTGATGGTTGGTGATGATGGTGACAATGATAGCGTTTCAAGTGAAAGTGATAGTGGAAGTGATGATGATGTTCCAAGTGGGTATAAACATTAGTGGCTTGACTAATTTCACCCAAACTTCGGGTCCCAAGGAGATGCCTGATGGCATTTCTAAGGAAGAACCGTTTCATTGGTTTATGACAAACAAAATCATCACTTTATTTGTGACTGAGACAAGATAAGATAAGATAATGTTGCTTATAGCCCAGCCGACCGCAAAGGGCCATATCAGGGCTGTCACCACGTTAAAATCAACTCACAAATCATCAAAAAAAAAAAAAAAAAAAATTCTTAAAAACCCTTTCACACATCTCTTTAGAATACATCTTCTAAAAACGCACCAGAAACTTCTTTAAAAATCTTTCTTCTGTAAAATCTTAACTCGACGGCATTTTTTCTCTCAGAAAACTCAAAGATCACATCAGGTGGGACATCTCTGAACAGGGTTTTCATGGACTCTGCTGTTAAGTGTTTATGTCTCACATCGTGCAAGTCCCAACAATCTAAAAGAATGTTTCACTGTGAGTGGAACATGACATGAAATACACCACGGAGCTTCTTCACCTTTTAAAAGATAAGAATGGGTATAAAATGAGTGGTCTGTGTGCAAGCGGCACAGGACTGTTTCTTCTTTACGGCTGCCTCTGGTTTGGACGGACTCTAGATAGTTTGTGTTATCCATCTGCAACGTCCATTCCTCTTGCCAGAGGTCTTTGACATAAAGAAAGACATGGCAAAGAGAACCAGTGCAACCTACACACTGACACATGGTGCTGCTGCAGCTTTCAAACAGGAGCTGAGTGAAAAGTTTAGGAGTGCCCCTTTTTCTCTAAATCTCGATGAAGCAACCAACAGTTGGGACAAGATCGTCAGTGTCATGGTCCAGCAGTTTGACGACGATGCTAGAAAAGTGTTAGTGCACCATCTTGCCTCGTTCAAAGTTAACCAGGCCACTTCAGAAAACATCTTTGCTGGCTTAAAAACCACACTAGAGGTAAGAAATATTCCATCAACAAATATAATATCATGCCTTATGGACAACTGTGCCACAATGCGGGGTTGCAAAAGTGGGGTGGAAACTCGTCTGCGGTCAGAGCATGGACAGCTTTTTGATGTTGCTGGGGACACTGCCCACACTGTTTCTATGCTGCAAAGGCTCTGTTCAGCCAGTTCAGTGATGTGGAAGCAGTTTGTGGGGACATCTACTATGACCGGGAAAAGTCTCCAAAGGCTAAAGACATTTTTGCTGAATTTCAAGAACTTATTGGCACTGTCACATCACCCCAAAATGCTGCAGGCTTCTTACACATGTTGCGTCCATGCCCAAGCAGATTCCTAAAAACATGTTGGTGGTGACACAATGGCTCCATAAAACAATGGATGCTCTATTACTGTTTTACTTTGCCTACTTGACAAAAGAAGAAACAGATCAAGCACAGGAAAATAACTGATCAAATCATGACAGAGAGGGGCACTTCTGATGCAGGAAAGACAAGGATTGAAGAGTTGCAGCTGGAGACGGGCAGACAGGCCCGGTCATCAGCCAATGAATCAGGAAAGACCGTATCCTGACCCAGCTGTTTCATTATCACCACAAGTTCCGCACTTGCTTGAACTTGTACCGTGGGCTGCTCCCCAAGTATGAGCCATTTGTGAAAACATACCAGACAGAGGCTCCACTCAGCCACCGCCTTCATGGAGATACGTTTCATCTTGTCAGAGATGTTTGGAGTCTCTTCATTAAAGCTGATTTCATTCCAGAGGACTCGGTGAAAGAGCTTAAAAAACTTGACATTTATGCCAGTGACTATCACCTTGCAGGCAGTAGGCTGGCAGTGGGAGAGCATGCTCATCTTGCAGTCAGACGAGCTTAAAGGACAAAAAGTCTGCTCACTGGGTGAAGGACATCCTCAGCAAGCTCAGGCTGGTTATCTGAAGGCAGCTGATATGCTTCTGAAGAATCTTCCTCTGGACAACAAGAACATCATCATCCCAATGTCTGCACAAAAAGTTTTACATCTTCAAATTTTCATGTCTGGCCGAGGACTTGCCCAATGTTACTCCAGAAACGGGGCTGTTGGACATGGAAGCTAGGGCATACACCACTGACCGAAAGGTTGTTCATTTGGCAGAGGAGGCAGCCAATACCAACCCAATGGGAATTGATCAGGATTTCTGGCGACATGTTTTTGCCCTCAGAAGCAAAGATGACACAGGCAGAAGCCGTTTTCCAACTCTCACAAAACTGTTGAAAGGCTTACTGTCTATATTTCTGGACCCACTGTAGGATCATCGTTTAATATCATGGATGACATAGTTTCCACAGATCATTCAGTGCTCTCACTGGAAAATTATGAAGCAGTGGCCATCATCAAGTTTGCTCTGAGAGCCAAAGGTCTGACTTCCACCAAGCTGAAAGTGTCACCTGCCATGAAGTGTGCAGTTGTGAAGGCAAAGAGCAACTACACAGAATTCCTGGCTGAAAAAAGCGAAGAAGAGTAGCTGCAAATGAGTATAGGCTGCAAAAGGCTGCAGAACGTCTTCAGAGAAAGGCAAAGAACAAGGGCAAGTCTGGGCATGTTATACGGTGTGGTGTTGCTCCTGCAGCTACACATGTGCCAGCATACAGTTCAACACCACCTTGTTTAGCTACACCCACTGACACTTGTGACAGAGGCTCAGGCTCTCCAGGTTGTGCTCCTGCAGCAAGAAATATGTCTCCCAAAAGCTCAATATCTTGTTCAGCTCCACCCACTGACCTGCTCCTAACCAGATTAAGATTAGATTAAAAAATTATAGTCCCGTCAACAGCAGAGAGGTTGAGTTTGCTGTGGGCTCAGTTAAGAAGACTGTGACCACGAAGTTGAGTCTCATCCACTTAATGGATGCGCTTCTGAAATTCTCAAATTTCCTGACCAACACTGCAGGTGTCTGTATCTCTTGGGCCTGGTTGACACCGGGATATATTATGAAAGTAAGCGTGGATTACAGCCCTGTCTTGTAATCTCCGACAGCTAAGGACTTCCATAGCATCATCTTCATCATCCTCATTGATCAGCATATTTAAAAAAGATGTCTCAAATTCTGTGGCCTTTCAAGCCCTGATCTCATGGTGACCTCAGTTTCGGTTTCCCCTCCCGGCTGTGCCCTTGGTGAGATCATGTCATGGTTGCTGGTATCAGCAAGTTCATGGGAGCCGTCGCTGGACGGATGTGGTGATGCCCTCAGAGGAGGACCTCACTCACACTGGCTTTGCGACTAAGCCATTATTGTCGTCAGTAGGGGGCTTAGTAGGTGGTGTCCTACGTACATTGGATCAGAAAATGCGCCACTGAACTCCACCGAAGTGACTGGGCGTTTGGACTTGGCACAACTAACTGCTCAGTAATTGTTTCCATTTTGAATTTACTTTGTTCATTGTGTGACCTGCTGTTTTGTGTATGAGCTGGTGCTAGAAAAATGGAGTTTGCTGTCAATTTCAGACACAAATCAATTATCAGTTCATGAAATGATGAATTCATATCCATTATTATGCATTCATCTAAGTCTTAATGGTGTCATGCTTGCGTCCGGCAAGTTCTGCCTTGGTGAGAATACACATAACTGTTGGATGAGAATACACATATCTACAGGATATATCTGTTAGATGATAATTCACATGTCTACAGGACTTTTAACTTAGGATGTGTGAATTTTTTCTCTTTTAGGGAATTCCTCCTTTGCAATCAGCCTACAATGTGCCTGAGGGGTTTTCTTTGTAAATGTCAATGAGACCTATCTTTTATACCCTACATATTTGAACCAAGGGGGTTCATATTATATTTAGAATGTCGTGTTGTAAATTTTTGTGTAGTACATTGTTGTGTAGTATCTCTCTTCGTGCCTGCCTTCATTAAATTCAGTTCAGCTTTTGTCTATTGGATTTAGACATTTTAATTGCCAAATATGCTATTCTGATTGTATCTTCTTGGTTTTTTATATTTTTTCTTACCATCCCAGTTTGTTGTTGTTGTTGTGTGTTGTTTTTAATAGCAATTTTGTGAAAAAATGACAGGTTAGCAAGATCAGTTTGGTCATTTTTTTTTTAAAAACATTCAGAACCACAAAAAAAGTTTAAAAAAAAAAAAAAAAAAACCCTTTGGATGTGTTTGATTCTAATCTGTGGAAGGTTGTTTCTGAAAGATATTCTGTTGCCTTTCTGAAAGATATATCTGTTTTCCTCCTGAAATATTTCATGATGATATTGTACTGGGCTTGTAAACGGATCATTTGAATTTGAACACAACATTTCTTATGTATTTTAGGTCATCTGAGAGTGATGTCAGACCAGCAGGTGCTCACACAAAATGCGAAGGAAGGAAGACAGTTGAAAGGTATGTTTTATGTTTGTTCTGCTTTTTTTTTCCCCCCTTCTTTATAAACATGCTTATCATGAATGAAGTTCTTTGAAAATTCAAATCAGCGAGAATTTATTTACTAAAACCTACTTGATTGGCAACTTTTGTTAAGAAACTAATTCTTTTATAAAAAAAAAAAAAAAAAAATTCTAAGCATCAATATCAGAGTGGGAAACACGATTAAACTGATTATGACATTAACAGAAAACTGACAAGATGATATTTTGTCGATCAGATTACTGGATGGGGGCCATAGCAGCCCAGTTGGTAAAACATTTGCTCTGGCTCTGGTGGTCAAGCAATGCAGCTGGCGGTTAGTATTTGGATGGGTGACCACTGTGAGTGCTGTTGCAACGGGCAACTTGTCTCCTGTGCATGTGTACAGGGCTGCCTAACACACACTTTAGGATGAGAGTATAAACCAAGGTGTAGACTGTACCGCATGCATTTCCATCATGCACAGACTTAAAAGCCGGATCCCAACACTCACGTCCTATAAGGGTGAGTACCAGCTACAGATACAGATGTACCAAACATGCACACTCTCTGAAGACAATATGTGGCTACCTAAATGGTGGGAAATAGAAAAAACGGTCACATGCACTGTTCTTCCTTAGTACCATGAGAATGTAGAAGAAGAGATAGCCAGGGTTTGTACAGAGTCCTGGAAGTCTGGAAAAATGAAAAAAATCATTTCCAGGGCTGGAAAAGTCTTGGAATTTTGTAATCTGTGGCCATGGGTCTGGAAAAGTCCTGGAATTTTGTAAAAGCTGTGCAAACTTTTTCATGATGTCAAATTTCACTTTAAGGTTCTTTACAAAAACATTGAAATAGGAATGAAAACAGAAATTACATCACGCACAATGATCGTGGTTTTCAGATTTCCTCTGGCCAGAGGTTTAACAGTCTACATTTTTATCTGCAGAGTAGCTCCCCTTCACTGTGAAAAGCGTCGCGCATGCACAGTTGGTACCATTGCTTAACTTCCTTCCGAGGCAACAGCGCTGTGAGGGAAAATAGCATCAAAGTATTAAAGAAAACATGGGAAAATGTGTGTTTAGCCTAGCCTGGCTAGACAAGATAAGATAATGTTGCTTAGAGACCAGCCGACCGCAAAGGGCCACATCAGGGCTGTCACCACATTAAAATCAACTCACCAGTCATAAAAAAAAAAAAAAAACTTTCACACAGCTCTTCAAAAGATATTCTAGGAACGCACCAGAAACTTCGTTAAAAATCTCTCTTGCCTGGCCAGACAATACAAATTATCGCAAATGGATTGCTCCTGCTTCCGATGGATGCAAGACAAAAACACAGTGCCTGCTGTGCAAGACTTCCACATCGGGAACATGGGCGAAGCTGCTCTGAAAAGCCACGCGGCAGGCAAGAAACATCAAGAAATGATGCAGCTTTCAGATAAAACGACTCGACTCCCAACAATGACCGTGACTGATTATTTTCAGCCCAAGGATTGTGAAAGGTGAGTTTCTATATTGAAGAAACGGTTGATCTGTCTCTGTCTGTCTGTCTCTGTCTCTCTCTGACTCTCTTTCATACACTCTAATTAAAAAAAAAAAATTTTCTTTCCAGAAATGAACCCAGATCGTCAACGGCAACGGAATCCGCAAGTTCATCAGCAGGGCTGTACAAACATCATCTGGAACCATTGATGCGCCCTGTACCAAAAACTATGTGCTTAGCGCAGAGGTGTATTGGACATTATTTGCAATGGAAAAACATTACTCTTTCCAGAGTTTTTGAGGGGTTGCCCACAATCTTCCGAAAAATGGTCCCTTCGTGTGATGTAGCAGGAAGTTTACATGTAGTGAAACAAAAGCAAGATACTTGTACAACATTTGTTTTGGCACCTTACTTCTCGGATCTGCTTGTCAAACAAGCCAAGTCAGCTGAAGGCTATGTTCTCCTCTTTGATGAAACCTGAACCACCACCTGCAACACAAGCAGCTGGATGTACATGTCAGATTTTGGAACGAGAACACAGCTGCAACCCGTTTTTTTAACGTCACGGTTTCTTGGACATGCAACCTCCAAACATTTGTGCGGTGAATTAGAAGTGTTGTGACGTGTTAGGTATACAAGGCATTCTGCAACTTTCAATGGAAGGTCCAAATGTAAATTGGGCTACCTATGACAAACTGGTTAAAGACATTGAAAAGAAACACGAGGAGAAATGTCTACAACATTGGAAGCTGCGGTCTACATACTATCCACAACGCCTTCAAGGTAGGCTACATGAAGACTGGATGGGACATTGAGCACAGTCTCTATTGGCTGTTCAAGGATGCTCCTGCAAGAAGATAAGATAATGTTGCTTATAGCCCAGCCGACTGCAAAGGGCCATATCAGGGCTGTCACCACGTTAAAATCAACTCACATGTCATTCATTCACACAATTCTTTAAAATACATCGTCTAAAAACTCAACCAAAACTTTGGTAAAAAATCTTTCCACTGTAAAATCTCAGACCGGATGAAAAATGTTAACCTCTTTCAAGAACACAAAGATCGCATCAGGCGGAACATCTCTGAACAAGGTTTTCATGGAATCTGCTGTAAATGTTTTGTGTCTCACATCGTGCAAGTCCCAACACTCTAAAAGAATATGTTTCACTGTGAGTGGCGCATGACACGGAATGCACCACAGAGCTTCTTCACTCTTT
>JADBJO010000161.1:932500-968940 GCA_016801955.1 Conus betulinus
AAAGAACGATCAAATGGTACTCATTAATACTATTGTAGAATGTTTCACAAGTTTGCCTCCAAATTTCCCTTCGCCTACCAAAAATAGACATATATATATACACACACATACAAAAGAGTGTGTGTGTGTGTGTGTGTGTGTGTGTGTGTGCGCATGTGTGTGCGTGTGTGTGTGTGTGTCCCAAGAAAGTTATTACATGGTCCATGCAGTACAGGATGACAGATAATCAATGGAAGAAAATGAAGACAACATAAAAATGGAGATGAATGGACCAGAGGAAAGGGAAAAAAAAAAAAAAAATATCATAAAAAAAAAAAAAAAAAAAGAAAAGAATCCACTTAAACACGAGTCTCAGGTTTAAGGAACATGAGGCCTCCTTCAAATCACTAATGGGATTACTCCTCCTATACCCCCCCCCCCAAAAAAAGATCTCTCAGGGCAGACCTGGGAGAGGTAGGAGTTGCAGCCTGGAACTCAGCAGGCTATAGAGTAAGGCAAGGTGGTAGTGGATCTTCAGGGGAACACTTTCACTTTTTTTTTTTTCTCCAGCAGCGACACAATATCTGTTATTACACTGCCAGTGAACACTGGCATATCAAAAAATGCCTAATTTGTCTTTCAGAGGTGCGAGATTTTTCTCCGCATGAGCCCAGCAGTCTACCCCTACAAAGGTGGTGGTGGTCCTTCCTTCACACCTGCAAGACCCATCTTCTACCAAGGTAAGGTAAGGTAAGGTAATGTTGCTTATAGCCCAGCCGACCGCAAAGGGCCATATCAGGGCTGTCATCACATTAAAATCAACTCACAGGTCATTAAAAAAAAAAAAAAAAAAAAAAAAAAAAAAAAAAAAAAAAAAAAAAACAACCACCTTTCACACATCTCTTTAAAATACTTCTTCTAAAAATGCACCAGAAACTTTGTTTAAAATCTTTCTTCCGTAAAATATTAAACCAGATGAAAAATATAAATCTCTTTCAGAAACTCAAAGATCACATCAGGTGGGACATCTCTTCTACCGAGGGTGTCATTTTTTAAAAAAAAAACTGCAATGGACTAGTGGATAGCTTTGCGAATTCACAGCAGGAGAGCATGGTTCAATCCCCATTACAGCCAAATATTGTGATATTTCTTGGGACCAATGGACCTTGGGACCAATGGACCTTGGGACCAATTGGGACCCCATTATTATCATCACAATTTCTGCGCCGATCAATTAAACGCCCTAGGCGTTTATAAAGAACAATCACACACATCAAATTAAAAACCAAATAGCAAGAAAACCACTCTTGGTTCAGGTGATTTCAATATCACTCGTTTGGAAGAACTGGTTGATACTGAAACTGGCACAAGTAATTCTCGATCTGTTGTTGAAAAAAGTACTTGAAGGGCGGACATGGAGTACTGTCAGAAACTACTTGCATGCATACAGTCATTTTCTGGAGTATCTAAAAGCTTCACGTCCTTCTGTTGTCCCACTGGCCTTGGTGACATCACTGAAAACAAGCCTGACAGGATGTGTCTGCACAGTTGGCAGGATCTCTCACAAGAAGAACTGCAGAAGAGGAAGGTGCGAGACTGGGACAAGGTTTTGAAATGGAGTGACATTTGTGATTGTGTTGAGCAGTCTGCAGCATTGGACTACCTGAGTCAGAGTGTGTTCAGATCAGCTCAAAGCAATGAAGATATGTTGCTAATAGCCCAGCCAACCTCAAAGGGCCACATCAGGGCTGTCACCACGTTAAAATCAACTCACAAGTCATTAATTCACACAATTCTTTAAATACATCTTCTACAAACCCATCCGAAATTTTGTTAAAAATCTTTCCACTGTAAAATGTCAGATCCGATGAAAAATGTTAATCTCTTCCACGAACTCAAAGATCGCGTCAGGCGGAATATCTCTGAATAATGTTTTCATGGAATCCGCTGTAATATGTTTGTGTCTCACACCATGCAAATAAGGTAATGTAATTTTGCTTATAGCCCAGCCAACCGCAAAGGGCCATATCAGGGCTGTCACCACATCAAAATAAACTCTCAGGTCATCAAAAAAAAAAAACAACAAACAAAAAAAAAAACCTTATAATCTTTCTTCCATAAAATCCTAGATCAGATGAAAAATGCTGATCCCGTTCAGAAACTGAAAGATCACGTCAGGTGGGACATCTCTCTGAACAGGGTTTTCATGGAGTCTGCTGGAAGTGTGTTATGTTTCACACTGTGCAAGTCCCAACAGTCCAAAAGAATGCGTTTCACTGTGAGTAGAACATGACATGGAATGCAAGCGACACACGACTGTTTCGTCTTCACAGCCGCCTCGGGAACACAGTAAAAACTCTTTCAGGTTTGGACAGATTTTAAATAGTTTGTTATCCGTCTGCAAGGTCCATTCTTCTTGCCAGAGATCTGTGACATCATCATTAACTTTGGGTTTTTGATCTGTGTAGGGGGATAGATATGTTAGTTTCTCTGTTGTGGCATTTTTGGCCAAACTATCAGCCATTTCATTCCCTCAGACGCCAACATGAGCAAGAACCCAAGCCTGAATGATGTTGTGACCTTCCGCTTTCAACGTAGTAAAAGTTAAAAAAAAATGTGCAGAAGTTCGTCTAGGAGGGGGGAGTGTTAGTACAATGTGTTGAGGGGGGAGGGGTATCAATACAGAATGAAGAAGGAGAGTATCAGTACAGTGTGATGGTGGTGGCAAATACAAGTGGAACAAAAAACATGCCTGCAAATGTTGTGGTAAAATTGTGTTACAGACGAGTAAACATCTTTCAAGCTGCCACAAGAATGAGCCTGAGGTAGCTGAAATTTTAGGTATGGAAAAGAGATGTAATAATCGCTGGGAAGCTTGGATCGCATTGCAGGATGAGGGAGCTTCCTGTAACGAAACGCTTGACAACCCCACACACATGTATGTTAGTTTGTCTGTGTGACATTTTCGAAATTGTATTGCCAAGCATGTTATTGCACTACCTACCCTGAAAAAAATACCACCCTAGCTTTTTTTCCCCTATCAGACAAATGACTGACATCAGATATGTGTGTGTGTGTGTGTGTGTGTGTGTGTGTGTGTGTGTGATTTTTGTTTCAAAGAAGCAAGATGAGAAACAGAAAAAAAAAAGAAAGAGTGGTGTGTGTGTTGTGACACAGACACACACCACACACACTTAAATATCACACACATATACACACACACAGTGATACACACACACCCTGGTATTTAAGTGTGTGTGTGTGTGTGTGTGTGTGTGTGTGTGTGTGTGTGTGTGTGTGTGTTGCCCTCTGCAGAAAAGGAATGGGGGTGTCTGCTCTACAAAGCGAAGAGGCGTGGTACAAGGGTCACAGGGCAGTCCGGGAGACGCAGGAAGTTGCTGTTGAAGTGTGCACAGACAGGGCTGTCCAGAGGCTGAAAACCTCTCCTTTTCTTAGGCTGATGTTGGATGAAAGTCTGGACACTGCTGTCCACAAGAGGCTTGTTATTTACTTCAAACTTGTGGATGGTGTGCCAGTTGTTCAGTCTGGTAGAAATATGGAGGTGCAGAATGGGAAGGCTGACACGATTTTTTCTGCCATTCGAATTTGTTGTTGGTGGAGTTAGAAATCCTTTGAACGAGATTGTTGGTCTAGGCACAGACATTGCCAATGTGATGATTGGCTGTAAAGAGAGGTCACCAACAGCATTCAAATCCCTGAACCCTTCTACTGTCAGTGTGTGGTGTTGTGCCCACAGACTCTCCCTTGTGTATCATTGGGCTGCTCTCAAGCGATTGTTGCAAGACACTCTGGTGAGAATCCACAAGTACTTCAAGTATTCAGCAGTGCATCTCAATGACTTGAAAGGACTCAAGCAGATAATGGGGGAGAAAGTGCGGAGATTCAAGAAGCCCACTTCTGTCAGGTGGCTTTCCCTCAGTGAGGCAGCGACTGCTGCTCAGGAGTCCTGGGGCTGCTTAGTCCTCACTTTGGAAAATGAGGTCACCTCAAACCAGGGGGATACAGCCTTGGCTCAGTCACTTCTGAAGGAGGTCAACACATTCAAGTACATTTCACTGCTGTGCATGCTGCAGGATGGTTTAGATCCTCTGACAACATGCAGTAACGTTTTCCAAAGGGATGTGATAGATGTGGAAGAAGAAACCACCATGATGCTGACAGCCACACTGGATTCGATCACAACTGTACCTGCTCATCCAGGAAAGCACCTGACACATCTTCAAGAAATGCTTCATCATCATCAGGAGTACCATTAAGGGCTGGACCGAGCTGCCCCAGGAGGTTGTAGAGGCCAAGACCATCGACATCTTTGTGTCAAGGGCCTCCCGTTTCCATTAAAAGCCACACCCAGTTTTTTTTTTTTTTTTTTTTTTTTCCCCCTTCCTCCTGTTTTGGACCCCTTGCATAAGTGACAGAATAATCATCAAGTTGATTGTGGTCGCTATCAAGGAAGAAGAAGAGATCAAAACAGAATAATCATTAAGTTGACTGTGGTCGCTATCAAGGAAGAAGAGATCAAAGACAGGAAATCAGAAACATCTGCCAGACCTTTGTTACTGCACTGGAAAGACAAGCAGCAAGATTTCCTGAAGAAGACATGACAGTTCTCAAATCACTGAACAAACTTCTAAATCCAAAGTGCCTGCCCCAAAGTAGGGATGAGCTACTTGCCTATGGGGAGGGGGAGCTGCAAGACTGTGACTTAAAATGTTTTCTGAACTTGAATCGAGAACTCAACCTTCAGCAGATGCGCACAAAGATCATCAAAAAGAGTGATCAGTTTCCTGAGTTTGCCATCATGGCAAACATTTCTCTGGCCATCCATCTCACCTCTGTCCCCTGTGAGAGGGCATTCTCTGCGCAAAATACATGGGTGAAACCACACGTACGGAAAATCCGGAATCCGGATTTCGTATTGGCTGTTTGTCTGGAAATCCGGACATCGGCGTGTGTCGCAGTCAATTTTCCTTTTTTTGGGTAGTTTTCAGTTAAAGCTGCATTCTTAAACAACTCGCACATGCGCCGTCCAAGTTGTTGCAAAACTTGTCTTTCCGATTTGCACCACTTTCATGATAGCCTACAGTGTGTGTTCATTCGTGTTCACACATCGCAACAATCCCGTCGACCTAGATCTACTCTGAATCTGCTGCACTTCATTCTCTTCTTTGAGCACGATGCCGTTTGTGGCTATGAACGAAGATGGCTCGCTGATCGATGCTTCCGTCCCCAACAAATGGTCTTGGCAATGACTGGAAGAAAGAGGTCTGGACAATGATGGCGTAATGGGCAAGAGCGACACATTTCTGACTTGGTGCCGCAAAACCACAGCTGCTGGCGTTGCCCGGTGCATCACCTGCTTCCAAGACATCAAGTACGGAAGCTCTGGCATAACAGCACTCAAAAAGCATGTCAAATACAAGAAACACCAGGAAAATGCAATGGTAGGCAATACTCTCTCTCTCTCTCAGTTTTTAGATTAGGGGTGGTTGGTCGGCTTTTATCATTATTATTATTATCTTTTTTTTTTCTGGTGGGGGGGGGGGGGGGGGGGGGGGGGGGGGGATTTTTTTCAAAATAGTATGCTAGATGGCGATTTTTTCCTTCAAATTTGATAGCCCGTACATCACTGACGGCTGAGATGCACATGCTTGCGTAATCAGGAAGTCGGCATTCGCTTTATTGATTTTTAAGAAGATTTTTTCCCTACTGGTCAACTAAATGGTAAGGGTCAGAGGTAAAAAACTAGGATTAGTCAGCAAATCTGAAACAAACCTTTTCTTTTTCACCTGATGTGCATTAAGTTTACTGGACATTATGCAAGTAGCATGATGAACAACTCTTTCAGGTCGAGACATCAAATGTCAAGATGAAAGGTGATCCTGCCAACCAAAATGCAAAACCTGTTCTTCTGATGTAGGACAGAGTGGCAGAAGAAAGAGCCATATTGGTGGCTTTCTTGGCTGAGCATGACCTTGCTTTCAGCCTGGCCCCAGATCTGCTCAAGTTTGCACAGAAAATGGCTGATGACAAGAAGGTGAGTACAAATATAGTATAAACTATGAGTAAGATGATGGTCGAGTTTTAAAATTTAATATTGAAATAAATTCCTTAATAACTGAATGAACATGAGTGCAAGTGAACAAACACACACACACACACACACACACACACACACTCTCTCTCTCTCTCTCTAGCGTGCACACACACAAACATACACACACTAACAATCATGAAATCACAGCAGCAAACACAAACACGTATGTATGCATATGCACACACATTCTCTCATCTTCCACACATAGTGTTTTGAGTTTAGCATGTACCTTTGGATTAGCTGGCTATCAATGTAAAGCCAGTTTAGAAAAAAGCTCCCCAACCCCCACCTCCCCTCCCCCCTCCTGCCACACACACACTCAACAGGTTTTCTTGTTATACATTTTTTTTTTTCTTAATCCTTGGAAGGTGCAGGGGACCAAGTCTAGTTAAAAAAAAAAAAAATATATATATATATATATATAATTCAGTAAAAAAAAAAAAAAAAAAAAAAAAAAAGATAATCCGACTGTGTATTTTTTGTCATTCTAGTTGAACTTGTGTCTACTGAATTCAAGGATCATATCAGACTGATCCAAGGATCCTGAAAGCAGTAGGAAGCTCTTCTAGGCTAAAGACATTTAAAAATATTGCTTTGGTTATGCAACAAACGAGCTTTTGATTTTTTGTGTGTGATGTGTCAGTTTCTTAATGGAAATTAATGTTTCTGTGTTTAAGGCTCTGTTGAAGACAACCATTTCAAGGACCTCAGCTACCTTTTTGTCAACACATGGCCTTGCCACGGCTTACCAGGATGAGCTTGACAGGCTTCGATCACAGTTCTTCCCCTTAAATCTGATGAGGCAACAAACAATGCCATGGACAAGGTGCTCAGCATCCTGGTAAACTACTACTGCGAAGAGAGAAAGCCGAGTAGAAACACACCACTTTGCTTCCATCACTGTCAATATTTCCACATCAGAAGCACTTTTTGAGGCTGTGATGAAGGTGATAGATGGTAGGAAGATTCCTGTGGGCAATATTGCGAGCTGCCTGTCTGACAACTGCGCTACCATGAGGGGCTGCAAAACTGGCTTGGAGACAAGGCTACGGGAAAAGAATCCTGCTCTACTGAAAACTGACGGGGACACCGTCCACACTGTTGCAAATGCGGCCAAGGCAATGTTTGAACCTTTCAAACACTGGGTTGAGGATGTTGCCAGTGACATCTACTATGATACTGAGAAATCTCCCAAGGTGAATGTTGGTTGCTAGTTGTTTCCCTATCTACACTTGCTTTTGGTTTTCAAAACTGTTTTCGAAAGTGGAGAATTTTTTTTATTGAAAAAAAAAAAAAACGGAAAAGAAGCTATCCCATCTTTCCTATTTTCTGACCTAATGAAACAGGCATTTTTTTTTTTTTTTTTTTTTTGAGGGGGAGGGGGGGGGGGGGGGGGGGGGGGGGTGCTTCTCAGGTTACACTATCATTTTACTTATTTCCCCTTCCCTCACATTTTGAGCCATGGCTTTTGGTTGTTTAATGCTGCAGCCAAACATCCTTTAGCCAGCCAGGACTATTTAATTTCCCAAGATTTTTTTTTTCTTTTTTAATTTGTCTTGCTTCTCGGTTGAATTTTTAAATTGTCTGATGCATCATGGGAATCACGATATTTGGGGGAATTATTCTTGTTCAGTAACTTTAAATTAACTGATATGTCATGGGAATCGGAATATTTGGGAATTAGTTTTGTTCTGTAATGTTTTTTTTTAACATTCATTTTACTATTTGAACACTGAATAAGAAAGAAAAATAAGTATTAAAAAAAAAAAAACTATACAGCAAAGAATTGTTCAAAAACATTCATGTCATGGATACACATTGTCTGCGCACAGAACACACGCACACACACACACACACACACACACACACCTGGGTCCTCTTTCACTTAAGTTACTTTCACCTTTGTGGCAATGTTCCAGGCAAGAGACATCATGGCTGAGATGCAGATTCGCATCCACCTTGCATCAAGTGACACTCCTGGGAGTTCTGTCCAAGTGCTGCAAGTGCTTAGCCAGTTTCCAGCTGTTTTTTTGCAAATGTTGGACGTCACAAAAAGACTGCACAGACTGCCAGATGCCCTTCATCTATACTATTTCTCCTTCCTGACAAAGGAAGAGAAGGGTGACAAGAAGAACAAGTAAGAAACTCACATACATTCATCTTCAGTGTCATTTGTCTTGATGTTTTGTGTCCAAGGTGTATTCATCCAACGAGTTCCTCATCAACAGCATAGGAACATAATTTTAGACCCCAAAACAGCCATCTCATGATAGGCCCAATAGATATTTTCTACTAGTAGTACTACACTGCACGCAGTTTGGGGTCCCAAGACGAGAGAAGACACTTTCAGTAAAAGCTCTCATTGAGCTTTCCCCAATCTTCATGTGTTTTTGATAATTGAGTGCTAATGTATTTTTATTTGTAACACAATTCTGTTTAATTCACCGTTTCACATTAAATTCTGATTTTGTGTGTGTCTGTGTTTACGTGTGTGTCTGTGTTTACATATGTGTCTGTGTTTACCTATGTATTTTTGTGTGTGTACGTGTATATATACACCATACTGTTCTACACATTTATAATAGGGTCTGTTTGGTTTATTGACTTTTTTTGCAGAGCCATTGTCCAGACGATTATGGCAAGGATGGATGAGGCAACTTGTGCCTGAGTGTAGGTTTTGCAGGAACACTTGAGCAAACAAGCAAAGACATCTGCCAGCTCTACCAGGAAAGACCGAATTCTGACAGCCTTGTTTCAGAAGAATAAGCACTTCATCTGCCAGCTGAACCTGTATCGGGGTCTACTGAAGGTGTTCAAGGCTACATTAAGAGATGTCAAGGAGAAAAACCACTTGTACACATGCTGCATGTTGAAATGTTTAAAATGTGCAAGCAGTCATTGTTCTCTTCATTAAGTGGGAGTATGTTCCAGAGTATTCAGTCAAAAAGCTACTGAAGTTGACCAAGAAAATGGACCAAACAGAGGTGCAGTCAGCTGACAGGCGACTTACTGTTGGAGAGTACAGCCACCAGGTGATCCAACAGTTCATACTCTCCAAGTCTCTCCATACTAGGTCACGACTCTCTTGGCCAGTTTGACGGGGGGTGTGTCAAAGCTGCCCGCATGCTGCTGTCAAAGCTGCCTCTTTCAAACAAGACCCTCACAAACCTGAGTTACCTTCAGCCGAAAATGTACTAGTACATGCAGTGCATTTCAAGAGCTAGGGAAGGCTCTGCCAACTGTAGTGAAACCACAAGAGTTGGGGGTCACTGGATCTTGAGGTGAAGTCCTACACAATTGATGAGGAGGTTTAAAGAACTTGCAAAGGGGTTTCACAAAGATGACAGAGTAGATTCTGGGTTCTGGTGCCATGTGTTCACTCTGAGAACAGATGGACACACCAGATATCCCTTTTTCTTCCTGCTTTGTCAAGGCCTTGCTGGCAATCTTTTCTGGCCCACTGGTTGAGGGTAGCTTCAATTTGATGGATGACATCATTGAAAAGGACTGGTCACGGATGGTGGTAGAAAATTATATGGGGGTTGCGCCACCATCCAGTCTGCCCTCAAAGCCAAGGGTGAATCGGCAGCTACAATGAAAATCACTGACAGCATCAGGGAGCACATGGCCAACGCAAGAGCCCTTCACAAAGCACATCTGGCCAAGAATCTTGAAGTGCGGTCAGAAAGTCTGAAGACCAAACTTAAAATTGCCTTGGCCTAGAAAAAGCAGCAGCATGCAAAAAAAGACTGGTCAAGCAATCAAAAGGCATCACAGTCAGGTGCAAAGGTCACCATCAGGTAAGACGAAAGGCCAATATGCGGCCAAGAGTCAAGCCACAAACGCACAATGCAGACTCTGTTCCACTTCCAGCCCTCTGATAACCAGCCAGATGTCACTACCAGCCATCCAGAACAGGCCAGTCCAACATCCACAGTTGAGCCACCAGCCCAGAGACGTGACACCGCTCTACCTACTAACCACCAGCCAGTGGCTTGTACCTCATGTCCAACATCAGCTGCAGATCCAGATCCCACTGCAGATGAACATAGGCAGATGCTCCTGAAAAGGAAGGCTTGTGTTCTGAGCACCATCAGAAAGTTTTTTAAGTAGGTATAAGAGGACACATGCTTCAAAGACTTACAAGCTGTGTATACCACATTGGACATATGAATGTATAGACTTCCAGGATACCTTGCTTGAGCATCTGGGCTTGGATGAACACTTGCTGCACGGTTTTGTGTAAATATGTAGTATGGACTACTTCATGAATGTGATTGTGTAGGCTGTAAGAATACTGTTCTTGGACATCTGCGTTGTAAAGATCATCTGGACACCTATGGGGGGGGGGGGGTGGGGGGGGGGGGGGGGGGGGGGGGTAGGGGGGGGGGTGGGGGAGGGGGGGGGGGGGGGGGGGGATAGTGGGCTTCTTCAATTTTGTAACTGCTCAGTGATGAACACCTGGACACCTGCTGCTGCTGGATAATGCTGAATACATTCCCTGGACAAGTACTTCACCAGTCTGTAAGTAAATTCTGCATAACATACAAAATTATGCTGGTTTAGTGATTTTTATTATTCTTTATGATTTACAAGTTTTATTTCATTTTTCTCTTTATTTTCGGGGGGGGGGGGGGGGGGGGGGGGGGGGGGTGAGAATAAGTTACTCTGTGACAAAACATTTATCTTATTTCACTTATAAGAACATGCTGAATGGTCTGATTTTAATAATGAAAATGTAAAAATGCTTCAGCGTCAGGGGGCTTTGCCCCCTGAACCCTGACAAGGGGCTCTACCCCTTGACCCCGCCAGGGGAACCCCTGGACCCCCACCTTTCAGGATTTTCAATTTTCCCAGGTTTAACCCATGCGCATGTTTTGGTGACTTCGATTTGTCCATCTACAAGAGACGGAATGCATCCTGTCACCACCATGCAACTCTCACTACGCTGATCAGAAATAAAACAGCTGACGGCTGATCTGATGAGAAGAAGAATGCTGTCCAACAGCGAGAACTGTTGTAGCTGTCTGCAGAAAAGGGCCAGAAGTGGCATAAACAGCACTGCCAGGAGGAACAAGATGTCATCATGCAGAGGAGATTGCTTTTGGAACAGAATTTTCATTGCAAACAACAACAAAACGCGGCTCTCCTACAAAGAAATGATGACATCATCAGAGCTCTCCTGGAACATGGGGGGCCCCGTCACACACCTGGGTGATGTTGACAAGCTCATGCAAAGACTCCAATGGCAGAATGAATGTAAGGCAGCTCTTCACCTGGAGATGAATCATCTCAAAATAGTCCTTGAGGTCAAATCTCCTCTGCTTCGAACCTCCTTGGCAAACATTGAGCAGCTTACGGACAACCTGAAGGAATACTTTCGACAACTTCAAGGCCATCCTGACAGAGGTTCAAAAGTTTGTAGTGTCTTCTCCATAGTGGTTTTGATAGGTCAGCATAATTTGCTGAACATTCTTTGAGGGAAACAAGATTTTTCAACATGAATTATTTCACTAAATATTTCATTTTTCTGTTTGTTTTTAAAGTAAAGGCTGTTTGATACTTTTTGTGACTCTCTCACATGTGAGTCAGTGAATTTTCACTTCATATATGAAAACAGTACTAATAAATTCTGGATAATGATGATTTTATGGTTTGAAAATAATGAAATTGTGATTGATCATGGAGATTTTTTTTTTTTTTTAAACTAGCTGACATCAGTTACAAATTAGCATAAGATATTTCTATTAGAAGTATTGCCACTGTAAATGTAATCATAAGTTGCTGTCTTTAGTTTTTATCAAATTTTAATTATACACACTGGATCATCAGTGCTGATCGTAATAACAACATTATTGACCTAATATTATTGGCTGTGTTGTCAGCTGGAGGACCACCAGACCAGGATAAAGTGGATGAAGTGCAAGCTGCGTCTCCAGTTCAACTTCTTCCTGAGGCAGAGCAGTTGGGCTTGGAGACTCATGAAGTGATGTGACTGAGGAGGAGATGGAGACAGAGGAAGTCATCACCCATTTGGAAGTTGCAGCATCAGACGATGAAATTGGTGAACATGATGCTACTGACTGCCTTCTGGAAGATTTCATCTTTACCGAAATTGGCCAGAATGAAGCAGTTTTTTCTATGATGATGATTTCCACATTGGCAGTGTGTCACAGATCCACTCTCCTGAGAAGGCAGACATTAATTTTCTGAGGAAATGTGCTCTTGCAAACAACACCTTTGTGAGGCCAACCAAGACAGACACAGCACTGATGCAAAGCATATTTGTGTTTGCCAGTGACTTCAACATGGTCTCCAAAACAACAACTGGTTGTGCCTGGTCTGTTCCAGTTCACAATGATCTCTGCCTGAAGTATGCTGCATACAAAAAGAGTACACGTAGTCAACCCAGTCTGCCCGCCAGCATGAGTGCATTTCCAACCCATATTGTCAGTGACCTTTTGTTTGGTAGCTGCTAACACTTGTCAGAAACAACAAAAATAACATGGTTTTGTAGATAACCATACAGACAACATCATGGCAAATGTGTCCCGTCACGACAAAACTAGGGCTAAGTCACTGGGGCCTTGGAAGTGTAAGCGCAAAAAACAACGCGCCGAGGCCCAATTTGGGACAATTTTTTAAATTTCAGAAATGGATAGTAGAAAAAGTCTATTCTTACCACTAGTATAGCTTATTTTCACGAAATCAATTTAAAAACAGGTTAAAAACGCTATTTTTCCAAACTACCCCACGGCTATTTTCTTCGTTTCAGGCCAAATCGACCTGTTTTTTAAACTATGAAAAGAAACATTGAACCCTTACAGAACCCCAGAATCCCAACACATTGTATATCGTTGGAAAGCTCGCAGCTTGATCTCGCACACTGAGTTAACACAAAGGGTCGTTTAGACCAATGGAAATAACTGTAAGGGAAAAACTTGGCATAAACACACCGAAATTGAGGACCAATCAAAAGGCCAGTTGAACATTGAACCCTAACAGAACCCCAACACATTGTATATTGTTGGAAAGCTCGCGGCTTGATCTCGCGCGCTGAATTAACACAAAGGATCGTTTAGACCAATGGAAAATAACTGTAAGGGGAAAAAAACTTGGTGTAAACACACCGAAATTGAGGACCAATCAAAAGGCCAGATTGAAATTCTGCATGGTTACCTTGCTCATGCGCTGCTAAGACCGATTTTTTGATTGGACTCCAGGAGTACTTCTGTTGAGTTTTCTGAAAGGGTCAACATGGTGAAGCGAATCGCCGCATTGCTGAATTTATCAGTGACTGGAAATATTTACGGAAAAGAAAGTGATGCTTGCCAAGAGCTTGTGCAAGAATACTTTACTGCTTCAAATGATGATTCTGAGAGTGATTCAGATAGCAGTGAATGTGAATCAACGGCAGACGAGGTGAACGAATCTATCTCGATTACTGATCAAGATGAAGAAGAGTTTGAAGACCCAGTTCTCCGAATCGAAAGTAACGAGGCAGCATGTGAACCGATGGATGAAGATGGATGTCAACACCAACTTCTTCGGCAAGCACAGCAGTTTTCATGTCGGTGCACCCAGATAAAAGTTATACCAAATGAAGGAGAACAGAGAAGTGGGTGTATACTCGTCTAGTCCAGTTTTCACCAGATGAAATTGTGGCGATTCAGCTTTCTGTTCAGGATTTGGACAGAGGTGAGTCTAATTTCATTTTGATCTACAGACCTGTTCAAGTCAAGTGTGTGTAGACCTGAGTGAGTGAGCGAGAGTGTGTGTGTGTGTGTGTGTGTGTGTGAGACTGAGAGGCAACACCAGTGTTATCATCCTGCAAGTATGTGTGTTGATGTGTTAAAAAAATTTGTGAACCAAACACATACATTTATATGCATGCGTGAACAGTAACCTACATGCATGCATGCTAAGTTGTATTTTGTGTGTACAATTTTTATGACAGTTGTGATAATCCTTTTGATTTTTTTTTTTTTTTTAACCAATCTTATGACAGGGTTGACTTAAAATTGCAAGGCATACATGTGTATAGTAGTCAAATGTCAGTGAAATGTCCATTAGGTTGTTGCATGTCCATAAAAAATGTTGACCTTTCAACAAATTTCTATTTATGAACACATGAAAGTGAAGATGTGTTAATCATGATACTAGTAAGTTTTCTCTTTTTTTCTTCTTCTGTTCTTTTTCCCAGAGGCAAAAGACATGCTGATCCTGGGAGTCATCAGTGCGTGCATCAGGATGGACCAACAACTGAATGCAGCAAGAGAAAACAACAGGCTGAAAGGCAGAAGCCTCGCTCTACAAACTTCTTCATGGGCAGGCAGCTTTGTACCACTGTCTTGAGAAGCATTGCAGATTCAAAATTAAACAATCATCAAAACTCAAGAAAACATGAATACACAGAAATATTTAGTTACCAAATCTAGTAACCACCTACACAATTAATGTTCTGTATTTTTTTGTTTTGTTTTGTTTTTTTTCATGCTTTTCTGTCTTTGCAAAATGCAACTGACATTTGTACCACATAAACTGATAATTTTCAAAACAATGAAGTTGGTTGGAACAGGAAAGAAGAAGTCTGAGTGTATTCTATGAACTTCTTTCTTATTCTCTTTCATAGTTTTATTTAAATAATGTCAGTTATATCTTCAATTATATATCATTTAACATTGTTGTGGTTATTTTTTATTTTTATTTCTCAGACAGAATCAACAAGCCTAAATTTTTGTCATGACCAGCCTAAAATAAGGATTGACAATTAGCTTTGGATACATGTAGCTGCCTTGCCAATAAATACTGTTTGAATCACCCTCCAGTCAAAATCCAACAATTTTGATCCCAGCAACAGGTTTGAATCCTTCTGTTTTGTTTTGTTGCATCTATGACACTAACAATGACCTGGGTTGTGGGGTGGGCTGTTGTACAGTATCAGCAAGGACAAGCTGCAAAACCTCCTTAGCCAATACAAGGAGAATGGTCTTGCGCTGAGGAAACTAAAGTCTGGAGGAAGAAGAAATCCAACACTGCTTCCTTGACCCTTGCTGGCACCAATCATGTGAAGAGCTTCATTCTGCACTACGCCGAGGACCATGCAGTCAGCCTGCCTGCAAGGGTACCTGGCTTTAAGCGAGACGACATAAAGCTGCTGCCTTCCAGCCACACCAAGAGTCGTGTCTACCGAACTTATGCTGGAAGTGTTGACAGAGCAGGTAATATTTAAGTGCTGTAAAACTCTGTATTTTCTTGCGTTACTATACTCTTTCTCTCTCACACACACACACACAGACACACACACGCACACACATGCAGAGGAACTCACACACGTGTACACACTACACAGTAAACATCATGCTGTATTATTAGCCCCCTTAAGCACATTTAAGAGCACATTTTAAGTTTGCATCTGTGATTGATTAGCAAGTGGCAAGTTATGTTGAGGAGGAGAGGGTAGTGTGTGAGTGGAGAGACAGGAGGTTAGGAAAGGAATAGTTAAGTTACAACGGTGTTGTCCCTGAGTAAAAGTGACAGTTTTTTTTTTCTTTTCTTGTTTGTTTTTTAAGAACTGAAGAACAGATTTTAGGACACTTTTTCCAAACATTCTAGATTCATATTGTAAACTTTTTTTTGCCCCCTCACTGCTCAAGGTCTCTACAGGTTGATGTTGCTGTTAAGAATTGATTTGATCAGGGAAAATAGCAACAGATCATTGTTGTGTGATATATATATATATTTTACTTGTATGTGATTACAAGGCTGCTGCATATTTTCAGGATTCAGGAAAGTTGCTGCCTCAACATTCAGGACACTCTGGCTGCAGCTGTGCCCCTATGTGGTTGTAGCTCGCCCAATGACTGATTTGTGCTGGAAATGCAAAAAAACACACGCAGATCTTCAGCAGTGCCAACTTGACTTTTGAAGAGAAGAGCGAGCTGGTTCAAGAGCAGCAAGCACATCTAAGTCAAGTGGATGCTGAGCGGCAATTTTATAAGATGCTTGTCAAGAAAGCAAGACGGTTGCAGCTCAGTTTGGCATCACAAGACTACACTGAAGTCCTCCCAACACCATAGATATGGCAATGCACTATTCTTTTGATTACGCCCAACAAGTGCATTACCCCGTGATGCTGCATAACCTGGCCGATATACTTTCTGACCCCTCGGAAATGTGGCATTTTTGGAGTGTGTTGCGAGGCCTTGCCACAGCACGTAAATTATCTGGTGGATGAAGCAGTTTGTGTCAGTAAGGGTTCAAACAGTGTTGTCAGCTACCTCCACCACTTCTTCAGTAGCTATGGTATAGGGGAAAAATCAGTGCACCTCCATTGTGACAACTGTGTGGGCCAAAAAAAAGAACCGTTTTGTCTTGTGGTACTTTTTTGTTGGCCGGTGATGAAGGGTTTGCACACAAATGTCACATTAAATTTTATGCCCCCAGGTCACACAAAATTTGTGCCAGACTGGTGCTTTGATTTGCTGAAACATTTCTGGAAATCTGACGTACACTGCTTAGATGACTTGTGTGATGTAATGAAGGAGAGTACGGCTCTTTCTGGAATCAACATTCCGCAACTTGTGGGCCATGAAGATGGAGCAGTTGAGGTGCCTATGTATGACTGGCAGGAATTTCTCAGCCCGGCCTTCAAGCCCCTTCAAGGCATCAAGAAGCTGCACCACTTCCGCTTTTCAGCCACACACCCTGGTCGACTGTTCTACAGGGAGTCCCTGGCAGATGTGGAAAGCGTTTTCGATATGACCACTTTGAGGGCCTTCAAAATCTGCCAGCCATGCCACAGGAACTGTGGTCGTTAGGGCTGAACCAAACTCGCAAGCAGTACCTCTTCCAGCATATCAGAGAGTTTGTGCGAGAGGACAAACGAGATGTGTGCCCCGACCCAGGAAATTAATTCGGTTTTGTATTAGTGCTGCAAGTGTTCATCATTTCCTGCCAGGAATATGAATTTTACTGTGGTTGAATTCTGTGCCAGTGGATGTGTGACAGGACACTTTCTAAAAAAGCAGTATGTCAGCTGAGGGCTGCATTATTTTCAATGCCATACAACCTTGTCGGAGGCTGCTTGGAGGTCGGTGACTGCATGTTTTTTCATATTTTGCTGCACAGTTTTATTTTCAATCTTAAGATATCATCAGTATTCAATTTTAAAACATTATTAAAGTGCTAAAGAATGTAATTTCACATCTTGATGACATCAAGTTAGTGAAAGATGGGCTGGCAAAAGGACAGTTGTGCTTTCTCAGATGTCTCATTCTCTGTAGACATGCTGCTATTTTGTAATAATTATATCACAAAATAAACAAAGTCTGCTCAGGTTTACTATGAATTACTTGTTTTAATTGGATTAATCATTAGTAAGATTCTCAGACTGAGAACAAAGTTTCACCATGTGTACTTCTTCAGCAATTTCTGCATGCATCAAAAAAATTTTTCAAAATGTGTGATATGTTTGTTTTTCACCAATACAAACTAGGCATTTCTTGTGGAAATAAAGTTAGAATAATGATTAACTCACAAAGTTTGTGTTTATTGTGTACAACTCTTAAAAGCTGCTGGTCCAGTTTTAGCAAAATTACTGTAAAACAAACAAAACTTTTAAAACAGCGAATTTCAGGTTATCGTCACCACCTAAACTAGCTTTTTAATCAATATTTTCCATCCATGAGGTTTTTTTTTAAAGAAACTAAATTCATAATAGGATGAACCTAAGCTGGTTTCAACTATGAGCAAAGTTACGACATGTTTGAACCTTGGTTGCTATGCAAAATTTGAAGCCAAAAGGGTTGAAACATTAAAGCCAATTTTCTCAAAACTAGTCTGTCGACATGGTCACATCTTCATATTTCAAAAGGGCATAACTTTTTTTATTTCTTAGGCTAGAGTAACAATTCTCATACCAAATGAAAGAGAATTAAATTACCTTTCCAATGATACACATATCTCCATACCCCAAAATTTCAATTTAACCCTGGTTTTGTCATGACGGGTCACAAATTTTTGTTGAAATCTGTCAGTAAGTTTTTTAAAACTGTCAGTTTTAATTCAGACACATTCATCATTCCGCCCCTGTTGGCCAATATTCTAGTAAAGGAAATACAATGTTAGGTACAAAATAACAAAAAAAAACCCACTTTGATTTTTAGAGGAAATAATGTATAGAAACAGCATACAAAATTTGGAAACAGTTCATGAAGCAGTTTAGAAGTTGCTGCAATCTTAAGTATAGTAGGCGATTCTACCTCCATTTTTCCGCCATCCAAATTGCAATATTTCCGGTTTTTAGCACAGAAGTTTTCATAAATGTTTCAGAGCAGACGCCTCAGAAAAAAAATGACTGCTTAATACACTTACATAGCTTGTCCAAACCACTGGAAGCTCCGACACTGCTGTTACTGCTGTGCTGCAGTGCTTCAAAGCAGCCACATCATGCAAATTCAAACAGCGCTGAATCGAGATTTATTTCAAGTTTGACACTTTATCACACAAAAACCATGTAAACTGATACCACGGAACTTATTTGTTCAAAGAGTGCAAGTTGTGTAGATGAGAACACCAATTTCTAACCAGATGTATGAATCATGTATAATCCTCATGGCTTTCAAACTTGGAAGATATCTTATTTTGTCAGGTGCATAAAAAACGTTTGCAACTTTTAACCGCAATATCTCCACAACTACTGAAGCTAGAGACTTCATCCTTGTTGAGCTTTGTATGTTTTTCCATTTACTTTGCAATGATATAGATCTTAAGTATGAAAAACAATGTACGAGGGTTGACTGCCAGAACCCAGTATCTCCCTTACACGTATGTATATATATCCCCAATGCCTCCCAGACCGCCCGATAGCGGCCGACATCCATGCCTTGTCTGTTTCCCGTAACGCCCGATAGCGGCCGCTAAACAAACTGTCCGTTAGTTCACTTTCGCTTTCAACCTACCCACAATGCATTATAATAAATAGTGTCTTCCGCTTCCGCAGACTTCCGTTTCCGTTCTCTTGTTTACCGCCTTGAAAAATTCGCTGTGGTTCGTCTGCTCTGAATTTTTGAAATTCGACCAAAAAAAATCCAAGTTTTCGTCCGCAAGATGGCAGAAATGAGCAACTTGGAGTTTTGGAGAAGCATCATGGGTGATAGTGACGACGATGATGGTGAAGTTTTCGAAGGATTTACGTTAGAAGAAATCAACAAGAGAGAAGAAAGTGATGTTGATTTGGACTTGGTGGTGAATACTGACGAGTTCAATGCAGTGGCATCGAGTGATAGTGATGACAGCGAAACTATCGGCGATCCTGAGGAAGTGACAGTGACATTTTGCCACCTATTGCTGGCCCCAGTCGCAGAAAAAGAAAAAGGAAACAACCAAAGAAGAAGAATGAAGTAACTGTAGACTGGAAAAAAAGAATTATCGACAGTGAAGCCGGAAAAGGATTTTGATGTGGGGCCAGAACATGTCGGCCCTTGTCATGACTTGCCAGCTGACGCAACAGAATATGATTTCTTCTCCATTTTTTCTGCCAGAAGAATTTTGGGAGAATGCAGTTGCTCAGACAAACTTATATGCTGTCCAGTGCCAAGAAAATCGTGGAGGGGACAAATATTGGTCTGAAGTTAATATTTCAGAAATGAAACTTTTTATTTTTATTCAGTTCATGTTTGGAATTCACCATCTGCCAGACACATCCATGTACTGGTCAAGTGATCCTCTCCTGCGTGTGCCTGCCATTGCTGATGTGATGAGCAGGAACAGATTTCAAAAAATATCTCAGTACTTCCATCTCAATGACAACAGCAAGGCAGTTAGAAAGGGAGAACCTGGGTATGACCCATTGTTCAAGGTGCGACCACTGCTTGACCTGGTGAGAACCAAGAGCCACACCCACTTCAAACCTGGTCGTGACATTTCAATCGATCAGGCCATGATCAAGTTCAATGGTCGCTTGAGTTTCAAGCAATACATAAAAGGTAAGATTTTTATCTGTATCTCTGTGTGTGTGTGTGTGTGTGTGTGTGTGTGTGTGTGTGTGTGTGTGTGTGTGTGTGTGTGTGTGAATGAGCATGTGTGCACTTGTGCATGTGAACGTGTGAATAGTTTGCACTGTCACTGAGTGATAAAAATTACTGTCAGCACAGGTAAGTGTCTTGTATTGTGTTTCTGTTCATCTATGTCTTTTTTAGTTGTTGATACAATGGGTAACTTGCTTTTTTTGTGCAGCATAAATATGAGAATAATGTAAACAAAATCTAAATCATGCTCTGACTGTTCCAGGCAAACCGAATCCTTGGGGCATCAAGGTGTGGTGTGCAGCTGATCCACAGACAGGCTACATGCTGGACTTTGATGTATACCAGGGGCGGGCAGCTACACCCATTCCAAATGGCCTGGTTACCACGTGGTCATGGACCTGGCATCACCCTTCCTGGATGTTGGCCATCATCTGTGTTTTTACAACTACTTTTCGTCCATAAAACTGGCCCAGGACCTGCTGCAAAGGAACACCTACATGTGTTCCACCATACGTCTCAACAGGGTGGGATGGCCAAAAGATCTAGGCACAGCAACAGTGAAAACCATGAAGGCTGGAGACGTCAGCTTCAGACAGGACGGGCAACATGGTAGCCACACTGTGGAAAGACAAGTGGCCCTGTTGCTGTCCTCTCCACCAACGCTCAGCCCGCCATGGGAAAAGAAGAGACGAGAGCTCCTGGTGAGAAGAAAGAGGTCAGTGTCCCTCAGCCTGTGCAGGTCTACAAGAGCATGGGGGGTGTGGACCTGGCTGATCAGCTGGCCTCTTACTACCCAGTTGGCCGGCCGTCTGTCCGTTGGTGGCGCTACATCTGCTGGTGGCTGTTGCAGACAGCCATGATCAACGCCTTCATCATTTTCAGGCAGACCAAGCAGCCAGCACCCAAGAGAGGACACAGACACATCGACTTCCGCCTGAATGTTCTTCGTGCCCTGTCCTGTGGCAAAGTTTCAAGAAGGCGTGCCACAGAAGAAGGCGTATCGCAGGCAGGTGTGGCATATGCCAACCCTCTTGCCCACAAGCTCGTCCGCCTTCCAGGCAGGAAGAAAAACTGCAAACTGTGTCAAAAAAGAAAATACGCACAGCCAGTACCAGGGTTCGTAGGGGCCTTACAAGTCCTGACAAATTGAAATCTCTAAGTAAGGCCTTACAAGTGCTCACATTCACATCAAAGTCCTTATAAGTCCTTACAAATGTCAAAAACCTTCTCTGAGTAAGCAAGACCATACTTAGTCAATCACACAGCCAGCAATTTTTACACTTGAGAATCATCGCTCTTCGCCTGTTTCGTCATAGCCCTTAGCAACGAACAACAACGTCAGTTGTCAACAGAATTTTGTCCTACATGCGGGCTGCACGTTAATTCACGAGAATATGCGTTATCTGTGTCCGCCATAGTTCTTCACTGCATGCACTACACCACAATGCCGGGAAAGTGCGCTTTTCAAGATTGTTGGCTGAAGCTTCAAAATTATCGTGACTGGTTGCTTAAAGACAAGGATAAGCACTGTGCGCGATGTGCTCTGTGTGGGATTTCCTTGAATCTGTCGTCGATGGGAGAAAGCGTGTTGAAAAAAAACACATGCTGACTGATAGGCACAAAAAGAGAGTGAGGCAGCATCTGCAAGACACTCGCTGCACAGTCACGGACTTTCTTTCGCCCAGCGCTGGTAAATCGTCTGCCTCATCAACTTCCACCCAGTCGTCCATTTCAGCCGATACTTTAGGATCGTGTTCTTCTGTGCCGTCGACTTCTGTGAGTTCTTCACAGACATCAACTTCTGCCGATGCTTCTTGCTCTACTCAGCCGTCTACTAATAGGTCAACAAGCGACAGCACTGCAAGTAAGGATCACATGTTGTGAAGTCAAATACCACTACCACCTTCCCCCCTCTTTTCCCTGTCTATCTCTCTTTGCTACCCCACGAAATCCTGTCTCCCCTCTATCTCTTTCACTCTTGCAACTGGTAATCTGTGTGTGTGTGTGTGTGTGTGTGTGCGTGTGCGCGCGTACGTTGTGTGTGTGTGTGTGTGTGTGTGTGTGTGTGTGTGAGTGTGTGTGTGTGTGTGTGTGCGTACATGATTTGCTAATGCTGTTATTATTGTTGATTATGTTCTTTTTTATTACTGTTGCTTTTTCAAACCTCCTTACCCCTCCCTACTCCATCTCTGCGTTATTGTTATTATCATTGATGCTCCTGTTTAGATCAGTTAACATTGTTCTCAATACTTTTATTATTCTTGTCATAATTGTAATGTTATTGTTCTTGCAATGTGGTAGCAAATATGTGTAGAATAGCAAGGACAGATTGGAAGACTAGGCTCTGCCTAAAATCTTTATCCTTGAGTATTAAAGTTCTTGAGTCTTGAGTCTTGCATATATGTCACAATGTGTGTGTGGTGTGTGTGTGGTGCGCATGCATATATGTCACAATGTGAATGTGTGTAGTGTGTGTGTGTGCGTGTGTGTGTGTGTGCGTATGCATATATGTCACAATGTAAATGTGTGTAGTGTGTGTGTGTGTGTGGCAGTGCGCGTGCATATTATATATGTCAGTGTGAATGTGTGTGTGCGTGGGTGTGTGTGTGTGCATGTGCATATATGTCACATTGTGAATGTGTGTGTGTGTGTGTGTGTGTGTGTGCGTGCGTGCATATATGTCACAATGTGAATATGTGTAGTGTGTGTGCGTGTGCATATATGTCACAATGTGAGTGTGTGTGTGTGTGCGTGTGTGTGTGTGTGTGTTATAGCAGTTGATACACTCTGCTTAGTAACAGTTTTGGGTTTTTTTTCTTAGGTCATGCCGTCAGCAGCGACACAATCAAGGCAGAGGTGCTGTGGACGCTGAAGGTTGTTGCTTCACACTACAGCTTCAAGTCTTCAGAGAATATTGGAGAGACATTTGTTGGTTAATGTTCCCTGACAGTGCAATAGCTGCCCAGTTCCAGTGTGCAGAAACCAAATGCCGGTACCTGACAAGATTTGGCCTTGCACCTCATTTCTCCCATCTCTTAAAGAAGAAAATTTCTTCATCTCAGCAGTATGTCCTGTTGTTCGACGAACCTTTGAACCACAAGACACAAACCAACAAATGGACTTCCACGTTCGATGTTGGGACGATTAGGTCGTCAACACTCGTTTCCTGACGTCAGAATTCCTGGGCCATGCCGCTGCTGTGGACCTACAGGATAAGTTTCGCAAGGTCATGACTGACTTTGGCCTACATCCGCAACTTTTGCTTCAGATCTCCATGGATGGCCCCTCAGTCAACCTGAAGCTGTTGGAACATATGAACTGTGACCTGCTTGAAAACCACAATGTGGGTTTGCTGCGTGTAGCAGTTGTGGACTACACGTTGTCCACAATGCCTTCAGAAAGGGCTGTGTGAGGCTTCTCAGTGGGATGTTGAGTCTTTCCTCTCGCTCTCGATTTTCGCTTTCTCCGGTCTTCGCCGACAGAAGGAAAAAAAAAAAAAAAAAAAACGCCGTCTCGAAGTTGTAGCAGGGGTACCGTTCCCTACAGACTGGCCGCCCGCTTATGCAACGGCACTAGGAAACGCGTGACTGATAAGTACAGCCCCCGCGGGCAGCGCACTTAACTGAACAAGGCCTTTTCGATTTTGAAGCTGGGGTACAGTATCCAACATACTTGCCGCCCGCTTAAGCAGGGCACTATACTCAGTAGTATAGACTGAACACGCACTCGCGCCGGGCAGCGCTGTAACTGAACAAGGCCGTTTCTGCTAATTAATGCTAGGCCTAAAAGGGCGCGAAAGTTTTCTTTGTCTTAAGGGGCCCAGTTTGCTGTTCACGCTGTTCATCATGGAAGCGAAGAATGTGCGGATTCACGAAACCGATAGTGAAAATGATCAAACTGCCGCAGATGCGTCCAAACCAGCCAAAAAGAAGAAGTACATGCAGAAATTCAAGCCATCCTATTCAAAGGACTTCATTGGCATAGCTTCATCTCCAAGGGGGGCAGCGATTTTGCATTTTGCCGCAAGTGCAACCTTCACTTCAAAATAGGCCATGGCGGTCAGAATGACATCAAACGGCACATGGAAACCGAAGCTCACCAAGCAAATGCATTGTGTTCCGATGGAGAGCGCATCACTCGATTTTTCAAGGCAGCCACTCCAGCTGAGACCGAGAAGAAGAACACGCTGGAGTTGGATGTAATTCGAGCTGAGGCAACCTGGTGCCGTGTGATCGCCGAGTGCAACGTGCCGCTGGCGACAGCTGAGAAGCTGTTACAAGCGCATTATGAGTGTGTGTGTGTGTGTGTGTGTGTGTGTGTGTGTAGGGTGGTGGGGGGTGGTGGAGGAGTTTGAGTAAGTTTGTGTGTGGTATATGAGTGACTTTGTGTGTTTGCTTGCATGTGTGTACTTGCGTGTGTGTGTGTGTGTGTGTGTGCTGCTATAGTATGTGGTGTGTGTTGTGTGTGTCTCACTGTCTGTGTGTGTGTGATATATTAGTGTGTGTGTTGGGGAGAGTGTATGAGCGAGTGTGTGTGTGATATAAATGAGCACATAATTATGTGTGCTTGCATATATATATATATATATATATATATATATATATATATATATATATATATATATATATATATATATGTGTGTGTGTGTGTGTGTGTGTGTGTGTGTGTGTGTGTGTGTGTGTGTGTGTGCTAGTATGTGTGTTTGTGGCTGTTTCCTGTGGTTGTGTAAATGAAGTGATATTTTATCACATTCATCAAACATAGCATACATATTTTTATACAAATTTTCTTGTATATTCAGGAATGAAGCTGGGCCGCAACAAGGCCACTGCTATGATGAAGGCCATGGCCAAGGAAGTGACAGAGTCCCTTCAAGACCGAATGAGGAAGCTGCCCTTCACCATCTCTACGGATGGATCAAATGACGCAGCTTCCAAGCAGTTCCCTCTGGTCATCCGTTGCGTCAGTCAAAGCACAGGACTGGTGTCTTCAGAACTTCTGTCCATTCCCTTGTGTGATGGGTCTGCCACAGGTTAGAATTGCACCATCTTTTCACAGCCACTTGTTAGTGTGTATATATTATATACAAAAAAGCTCACACAAATCGTTATCACATTATATATTATAATGCGATAATGATTTGTGTGAGTTTTTTTGTATGTGTGTGTGTGTGTTATTTTGTGTGTATGTGTGTGTGTGCTTATTTATCATTTTGTAATTTTATTAATTTACAGTAATGAACAGCTGTCAGTAACTTGTATAATGTAATGCTAAACACAGTAATACAGAATTTGTGTGTGTGTGTGTGTGTGTGTGTGTGTGTGTGTTGGCTTTTTGTTTGTCAACAAGTGAGAATATCTTTGGACTCATTGCCCAAGGAATTTGAAGATATGAACATTCCTTGGGCAAACTGCCTCAGCTTAGGATGTGACAACGCCCCAGTAATGACAGGCCAGCACAAGGGGGTCTATGCACATGTGAAAGAGCTGCAGCCACAGGTCTTCTTGTCTGGTTGCACTCTTCACATGGTGCATAATGCTGCCAAGACAGCTGCTGAACAACTGCCATCTATGACATCCATCCTGATCGACATCTTCTATTATTTTGACAAGAGTTCGGCTCGACAGCAGCGTTTCAAGGGCATGCAGGATCTCTATGGTGTCGAGCAACGGAAGATCCTCAAACACGTCTGCACAAGGTGGCTCAGCATCGGCAGGTTTGTAATACACACATGTGCATTCACTACACACACAATGCTTAAGACACAGATGCTGTACATACACACTCTCTGTCACATACACACACAGACACACACACTCTCACACACACACACTGTGACACACACACACAAACACACATGTATAAGTACTCATTTATGTATTGTAAAAAATAAAGAAACAAACAAATAAAAAAACAAATAAAATGGCAAAAGTATATCATATCAACAAAAAGTGTGCATCAAATGCAAAGCAAAAAAAGGGGGGGGGGGGGGGGGGGGGGGGGGGAATGAAATAGTAACCTCATAGTATGAAGAAAATGTGATGCAAAGAGTTAATATAAAGAAGAGGGTGCTACAGAACATTTAAATGGTAAAAACTTCATATGTGAGCTGTGTAGATTTTTCATAAAAGTTACTGAAAGGATTCCTCTGTGTGTGTGTGTGTGTTGTGTGTGTGTGTGTGTGTGTGTGTGTGTGTGTGTTTCAGATGCTTGGAACGACTTCTCCAGAACTGGGACCCCCTGAAGGAGTTCTTCCTTGACGAGAAGGAAGCAGTGGCGAGCAACACCTCGAGCTAAGCTAAGACCAAGGTCATCGGGATCTACGATTTCATTCGTTCGCCAACGAAGAATAAGCTGTTTGTTCTTGCTGCACACAACGAGAGCCTTTGAGGTGTCCTCACTACGTACCAGGCAGAGAAACCCATGATCCACCAGCTGAGGAGGGGGATGGAGAGATTGTTCAAGACCATCTTAATCAAGTTTGTCAAACCATCTGTACTGCATGACACCTCGCCAGAAGCTGTGGATTTCACATCGTCTGAAAAACCAGAAGGAAGACAGCGAGCTCATGATTGGAGAGGAGGCACGTCAGTTCATCCAAAACAAGGCAGACAACCATTTGAGGGATAAACGCCTCTCAGACTTCTACAAGGCTGTTCGAGCCTACTTTGTGAGCCTGATGGAGTACCTGAAGAAGTGGCTTCCTCTCAGCGATCCTCTCCTGCTGCATGCTGAGGTTGTGGATGTGGACCTCAAACTGACAGCCAGGTCTGAGAGCCTCAGGTTTTTCTTGCAACGGTTTCCATGCCTGCTGCCTGAAGGGTCATCTCTGGACATGGTTATGGACCAGTTCAGTGACTATCAGTGTGTTGATGTGACCACCTGCCTGTCTGAGGATGGCAGGATTGATGAGACCTGGAGAGACATTGGCAAGCTGGAGGATGGCCAGTTCCAGGCTTTGTCACTGGTGATGAGGGGCATCCTGACCATCCCCCACAGCAATGCCCACTGCGAAAGGGTCTTCTCTTGTGTTCGCAAGAACAAGACGAGCCAGCGAGCAACCATCGCAGATGCAACAGTGGAAAGCCTGCTCATCCTCAAATCAAGCCCCAATGATGCGATGGATGACATGAGGAACATCTCGGAGGAGGCACTGAGGAGGCTCAAGAGTGCTTATGCGAACAGCCTCAAGCACTGAGTGAAAACTCTGTGTGTGTGTGTGTGTGTGTGTGTGTGTGTGTGTGTGTGTGTGTGTGTGTGTGTGTGAGGGCTGTGAATGAACTCATTGTGTCACACCCTCTTCTCCAATTTTCAAAGTGAGAGTTAGAAGATCATACTGACTTTTGCTTTCACTACAGTGTGTGACCTGCCAGTGGATAACATGTTTAAAGTGTTGGTGTTGTGCTTCCCTACAAACTGTGTGACATGCCAGTGAATGTCATGTCAAGATGTGTTGGTGTGCTTTCCCTACAAACTGTGTGACATGCCAGTGGATGACATGTCATGATGTGTTGGTGTAGGAGTTCTCCTTGGTCAGTACTTTATTTCATTCATTATTTTCTCCTTCTTTTTTATACTCCACAGTGCTGTTTAAAGAATAATAACATGATTTTGCCACATTTTCTTCCATTTATATGAAAATATCGGTTGCGCGGGAAATCTACTGGTCTGTCATGCAAATCTCCTGGTTTGGGAGGCCAAATCTACTGGTGAGGTGAAAGGGGGGTAAACAGGTCTGTCAGTTGCAAGTGTGCTAGAGCCGTTTTTAGCAAAATATCAAAGCGATGACTGTCTTCTTCCTTTTTTTATGTGTGAAGATCTGCAGAAAATGCTCAAAACGCTGATGGGATGTTCATCAAGAGTGACGTTTTGGACAAGAGCTCAGTCCAAGGACTGTAGACATTGATGTAAATAGCAGCTCAAACCTTGTTCCTTTGGCCAAAGTAGACTTGGGCTTCCAAGCTGACAGGATGCTTTTTGAACTCCGCAAAAATTCATCAAATGTTGGAAGGTTGCATTACAACATTCAGACAAGGCTGTAGAGATTTCTTGAAGGCAGTTGTTGTCAAGTTGCAAGAAAAATCCCCCTTGAAATACACTCTTGTGAGGAACCTCTCTTTGCTTAAACCCATCCTTGATGCATCAGAAAGAGAGGACCAAGAACAGGATGAAAATGGTGCTGCAGTGCTTCCATGCGGCCCACAGGCTTTCTGACGCCCAGTGTGACACGGTCTTGAAAGAGTTTGGCACCTTCCTTGACAGTTCCATAGCCACCGATAAAGCCAAGGAGTTCAATCCCAAAACTCATAGACTGGACTCTTGGTTCCATGAAGCTTTGTCTGACAAGGATGATTTCAAAAATCTGTGGCAACTCGTGAAACAGCTGCTTCTCCTCTCCCATGGTCAAGCTACAGTAGAGAGGGGGTTTTCCTTCAACAAAGCCAGTGTCAAGGACAATCTGAGTGAAGAAGGACTGAAGACCAAACGCATTGTGCTCGATCACATCAACTCTGTGGGGGAGTAGAGAAAGTGATGATTGATAAACCATTAGTTGTGGCAGCAAAGGGAGCCTGGAACAAATATCAAGATCACTTGAAAGCCCAGAGACAGTTGAAAGTGACGCAAGAGAAGGAGAACTAAAGGAAGCGGCTTGGAGAGGAGCTAAATATCCTGAGAGAAAAAAGCAGAAAACAAGCCAAACTGAGGCTAGGCAACTTGAGGAGGAGGCAAAGAGACTAAGCTTCCAGGCACAGGAACAGAGAAGCCTTCGTTTGGTGGAGAGATCCAACACCTTGAGGTTGCTGTCCAAGGACAAAATTGACCAGGCAAAAAAACTTGAAGAAGACATCAAGAGAGTGGAGGAAAACATAAAGAAATGTTGATTCTGAACAAGGTCTGTGCTTAAAATGTGGTGGGACTTGTACAAAAGTGTAATTAATGTTTTCATGATTTTTTCCTGTGCTTTCTATGAGAATTTTAATGACAATAACTGGGTGTGTGAATATTATTGATGCATTGACTCTGGAATAAAACTGTACTAAACTATTCAAGTTGGAACTACCAGTGACAGTTTGGCATGAGATTTACGAAGTTGGACTAGTGCAGACTTTGTTGGCACAATGCTCCAGTAAGTTATAAGACAGCAAATCTACCTTATGTCCTTAAATAACTCAAACACTGACAATAAATTGTGTACTCTTATGAGATACTCTAAGACATTTGTGTTCTGGATACATCAAGATCAAGTGATTGACTTCAACAGATAAAGGTGAGTGTTGTATGTCTGGTATTAGGTGTTGCGGAGGTCCTTATAAATTGTGAATTGGACCTTACAGGTCCTTACAAGGTCCTTATTTGGGATATGGTAAAAGCCCTGGGAACCCGGCTTTTTCAAGCGCACGTTTCGGCGATCTAAGGTGGACCGTCTGGAGGACATAGTGAATGTTGCCAGATGAGCCTCCTCATCTGGAATGTTTGTGCCTCAAATGTATAGCATGGAGGATGGCAGCCCTCTTGTACTTGAACGCAATTGGAGTGGGTTCCTGGACACCTGGTTCAGGAAGATGGTGGGGTTAAAAAAAAATTCCATCTCTTCAACTTCTTGGAGTCAGGGGAAGTGCATGTGAAGCTTACCTGTGATTCAGACCACCAGGTTATCAACCTGCTGAAGGGCCCAGAAGTCCCCCCACAAAATGATCTTCCAGCAGTCATCAAGCCCCCTGGTCTCTCTGAGCAGCGTGCAGAACACTTATTCAGAGAGATCAGGGAGTTTGTTGCTGTGGAACATTAAGACCTTGTGTGCCCATGCCCACGTGCTGTGCCACCGTCTTCCTGTGCCAGTGTGTCTGCTTCCTCCATCCCCCAGCTGCTATTACTACTACTATGTCAACATCAGGTGTGCAGAGAAAAGTTGGAAGGCCCAAATAACCTCCTCGGGGTCTTGCAGTGAGGAAAGTTTCCGAACCGCCTGGGGAACACAGAGGATGACCTTCACAGGCATCATACAAAGTACAGTGTGTGTATGTGGAGGCACACTGCTTTCAACCATGTTACGCAATACAATGTCATCTTCAGTCTTTTTTTTTCACCACAATGGGTTTTTTTTTCCCTGTGTTCCATGGCCTTGATATTGTGACTAAATGGATTATATTTTCACTGTGGTGTAAATGTGTCAAAACCTCTCTGTGTAGATACTATGGAAATGCCTTCATCAATGGACTGTGAAGTCAACACACCAAGGATGACATGCTGTCGATTTTGGAGCTTCGCTGGCAGTACATTGTTTTTTTCCAGTACTGTGTTTTAATTATATATTGTTTCTGTATGTGTGTGTGTGTGTGTGTGTGAGAGAGAGAGAGAGAGAGAGAGAGAGAGAGAGAGAGAGAGAGAGGGAGAGAGAGATTGTGAATTGTTTTTTTTTAATAAGTAACTGATGTCTCTATCATCAAAAATCCAGGAAAGTTTGGCAGTTGTTCTCCAGTTTGTATTGAATACTAAAAGAAAACACATGTTCAGGGAAATCCTTGTTCAAAAGTTACAGGCAGAGAAATATTAGTTGCTTTTTTTTTTCGTGAGCCGATTACTCCCCTTTGTTCACCTCAGACAAATCAACTTTAAAAAATCATAGAAAAAACAACTATCATACATAGATCAAATCAGGTTTTTGCATGTTAATCTGTGAACTTTAAACTCTTAGAAAATACAAACATGTTTTTAAACTGATTTTTTGCACTTTAGCCTGGTTTTCAAGTGTTGCTTCACATATCATGATTCACTTCTTCATTTCTTTATATTGCGTTTCAAGTTCATGTGACATTCTGGCATATCATTTCATTACATTTTTGTTACAGATTCTTCATTCATTGTCCATGATATATACTTTTATGAAGCTGTCTTCAATATCTTCTGAATTATAAGCAAACGAAAGTTATAGGCGTGATTTTTTGTGTGTTTTTTCTGAATTCTACAGGCGACAGAAACTGGGAGATAAATGCCTTTCATTCTTTGTATGGCTAGACCTTGCCATGCTGTGGCTGGAAACTGCTTCCTGGATCTTTGTACACTCTACATCTTCAATACAAAATGTGTTACAAACTGCTGTGAGCTCCAGCATCACCTAATGATATGATGGACTTTTTCATTTTTCTTATATTGCATTTCAAGGAGTTCATGTGTCATTCTGGCATATCATTCCATTATGTTATTGTTACAAACAGATTATTCATTCAATTCCCTTTCATTTGATATATACTTTTAAGTAGTTATCTTCAATATCTTCTGAATCATAAGCAAATGAAAATCATAGGCATGATTTTTGTGTTTTTCTAAAAATTTTCTTAGCATGAGACTTAGCAAATATGACAGCAGCGAAGGGGTTAAAAAAAAAAATTGAAGGGGAAAATGACAGTGGTCATAAAAAAGACAGCTTACTCAAAGAAGTTATTTGTGGAATTGTTGTTTTTTTTTTCCCGCTTTTGGGTGTGTTTTTTGCAGATGAAGAGGACAGTGTGAAGCGCCAAAAAATGAAGAGGTGGATTTCGGCAAAAAAAAAAAAAAAAAAAAAGACTAAATCACCACCTTAGGTGCTCTACTGATCTGACAAACTGATGCCAATTCAAAAAAAAAAAAAAAGGAAAGAAAATTAACACTGGGTGATGGCTTCTTCATGCTGCTGTGGTGGACCCTGGGAAAGCAGCAGACAACAGGGTTTGCCAGCTTGAAATACTTTCTCCAGAGACTCCCCGAACTACCGCACCATGGAGCTACTGTAACTGCAGTCCAGTTGGAGTTTGCCAGATACCAGTGCACAGACATTAAAAAGTGCGTTGAAGAGAGAATTGATGCAACATGGAAACAAATCAGCAAACCGACAGAGGGACGGACAACCTGTGTTCAGGAATCATGGCAATCGATTTTAACAATGTGTCACTCCTCTGCTCAATGTGAGAGGACTTTCTCTATTGTGAGAAAGAAGCAAGATGGGCCTTGAAACTCTGCAGGCCTTTGCTGTCGCCCAAATCAAAGACCAGGGAAGGCAGTGGAGAGGCAATATAGTGAGGCCGAGCCGAGGGACCTGAAGAGTGCCTATTACGGGTCTCTTCAGTCTAAGTGGTCACCTTCAGCCTCCTTCATATTCTTGTATATAATGTAAATAAAGGTGAGTTTCCAATTTTTAGTAACTACAAGGTGTATTGTTTGTATAACGTGTTACGAGTGTAAACGCACTTTCTGAATACTTTCTTGTAATGTGCCTGAAAATGATGGTCTATCCCTGATTTTGGAGATTTGTGTCCTTGAAAACAGAAAGTTGGGGTAGGCATGTCTGCTCTGATGGAAAAAGTACTAACCAGATATCCCAATGAAGCCAGAGAATGACCTGTGCTGGCAATATGACCAAAAACAAAAAACAAAAACAAAAAAAAAACCCATACTGTGTATCTCACAGACATGGAGAAGACTGAAGCCATCACCAATGCTGTGCAACATTTAAATGCTGCCCAAAAGGAGATAGAGTATAAATCAGCCGCTGAAAAGGCAAAGCCTGTTTTTCTCTCTCTGACAGACAGACACATACACACATGCATGCACGAGAAGAATTGGTGCTCATGAGTATTTTTTGGTCATGGTTTGCCCAGGTTAACCACATGCACACACATTTCTTGGGGGAGAGGGGAAGGGGTTGAACAACAGGTGGGGGTCAGGGAGCTGTGCTCATCAAGGTAGACTTCAGTCGGTGTTTTTCAGCTAGAATGGTTTTGCCCTTGTAGATGCACAGGTTCGGTGGGGGTGGCTCGTGAACTAGTTTACAGAGAGCATTTTCCAACTAACCATGGTTTGCCTTTGTAAATAACATGCTCACCTCTGGAGAGTACAGGTAGCCGGTGGGGGGGGGGGGGGGGGGGGGGGGGGGGGGGGGGGGGGGGGGGGGGGGGGGGGGGGGGGGGGGGGGGGGGGGGGGGGGGGGGGGGGGGGGGGGGGGGAGGCTGGTGCTCATGAACAAGACTACAAGAAGTACTGTCCAGCCAATCATGGTTTCCTTTTGTAGACCAAATGCACACACACTTCAGAGGGTAGGTGGGTAGGCTAAGGATTATAGTTGAAGGGGGTTGTACTCATGAACTTGATAAGTATTTTTCCAGCCAGTCATAGATTTCCTGAGATGACCACATGCTTTTTTCCCCCCTTCCCTTGGGAGGAGGGGGGAGGGGAGGGGGGAAGAGGGATCTCATGAAGTATGCAGTACACAAAGTATTTTTCCGGGTTTGCCCTTGCAGATCAAATGCACATACACGTGCACACACACGCACACAAACATAAGGGACACTTCAACTCATAAGAATACATGCACTGACCACAATGCAATGAGGTCTGGAATAAATCTGTATCTTTACGGGGCAGGAGAGCACGGAGTGGAACAGTCCATTGTTCTTCTCGTTCTGGCGGCCTTTTCCTGCTCCAGCTGCAAGTACTGCTGCTGCAACCTGTTAAAATAAACAAATGCATTGTTAAAATGAACAAAATGCAATCAAATCAGAATGTAAAGAAGAATCAATTATTCTTTAGAAAAGTATTCGTTTAGCTTTAGTTCTGTTTTTTTTACTGCTTTTTCTTTCCTTCTTTCTTTCTTTCTGCATATGCAGGCTGATACTCCTGCGGACACTGCCTGTATACACAGGCAGTGGAGTTTGTGTGTATGACCGTTTTTTTATCTCGCCATTAAGGCAGCCATACTCCATCTTCGGGGAAGGTGCATGCTATGTGTAACCTGTCGTCCATACCAACCGCCAAATTGGACTTCTCTTCCGAAAGTTGGTGATAGGATTTTATGTGTATGCAAGATGTTGTGCATGCGTACACACACGGAACCTCGGTTTACAGTCTCATTCGAAGGACTATATGAGGAATGGAGTCAGAACCAATGTGAACTCTGAGGGAAAAAAAACCCCCTGTACCAAAATTCAAACTGGCAACCCCAGGCTCACGAGTCCGGCGCTCTACCAACTGAGCTATTCCGGCCCCTTTTATTGCTTTTGAAATACATTATTTTGGTGAAAATATAAAATCTGCAGTATTCCATAATATCTGCAGAAGAAGATTCTTTGTATATGCTTCAAATAAATTTGTTTTTCAATGTGGTGTGCTTGCATATATGGCTGGTTGCTATGTTCTCCTTTAATGCAAACCCTGAATTTTCAGACAAAAAACAACTTCCAACGTAATTTTTATGTCAGTAACACAGTCACCTTTTGAAGGTCGTGCAAGCAAAGGCTGTGTAGTAGGGAGGGTGCTTGTGTGATCTTGAGCTGCTAAAATATCTCTGTGTGAGGAATCCACTGCATGAATATCCAAAAGACTGTGTCCATTTAACGCATACTTGAGTCACTTGGAACACAGCACACGCCATGCCACACCTGGCTCGTCAATTCTTTTTCACTCATAAATCATATCCGGACTTTAAACTGTCACCATTCTGAAGCCACTCATTCCTCCACTTATTTCTGACCATTTTGTCAACTTTTCGAGCTTCTATTTCACTGCTATTGAAACGCGTTTTGGCAGACAGTTGGAAGACTGTCACGCTCATCAAAATAGCGGCCAACAGAGTTGAGGCAGAAGAATAATACATACAGATTGGAGAACCAGTGCAAATCTGTATAATACAGAAAACTACTCCCATCCCTGCATTAGATTACTATCCTGGAATATGTTGGAAATGTACAGTCTATATCCTAGTGTTAACCCTATTTAAAAAAATGGATCAAACCAAAAACTGTTGATCTTTTCTTAGCTGAAAATTTCTTTCAGTGTTTCATGCCAGCTTTAAAAATATGTGATATTCTATTGAATATATTTTTTTTCTTGTCAACATATACAGCATAAATGCCAGATACTGAATGCCTTCAGTTTCAGGATTGTGTGGGAAAGAGAAATGGTTTCTGTCTTGTTTCTTAAGACCAGATGCACATCTTCACACCCCACACACAGAAAACACATCTGGAAGAAACATTCAATGTAATGTTTCTTTTCTAAGTCGTATTTTTACAGACAAATTCTAAAAAAAGAAACACAAAATTAACATTAGCTTGCCAGATTGATGCCCTCTTAATCAAGAATTCTCTGACCCAGATGCTGTGAAACATGGTACGAATTTTGTGCAGAAACACTGATCAGGTATGAGGAACCTTTTCAACACTTTAATGGCACCTAATATTAAGTTTCTAGCAGCTGCCTAAGTTATAACTGATTAATTAACCATGTCCAAAACAAACAGCCATGGTAAGATGGGGGTAATTATAGCCATTGAGGTAATGCCAAAGATACTTTTACTGCTGCATTTCTTCTTCTTATTTTTTGTTTGTCTGAGATGGGTACACATATGCACACACAAACTATGGTTTCTTTAGAACCAACTGCCATGGCAAAGTGGTTAGCATCGTGAACTCACGGCTGGGATGTCCCAGGTTCGATTCCCATCACAGCCTTGACAAATTTTTTCTATCTGACCAGCTCCTACTAGTCGAGTTTGTGCTGGCTCAACTGGGAGGACTGGGACCATACAGTTGAGTTTCATCCACTAAATGGATGGTCTCTGCAAGTGTTGCTCAAATTTCCTGACCAATACAGCAGGTGTCTGTTGTATCTCTCAGGCCTAGTTGAAGTAGGGATATATTATGAAAGTGTAGAATAAAGCCCTGCATGCAGTCTTTGACCGGAATGGAAATCCATAACATCATCTTCATCATCCCCATCGATCAGCATTAAAAAAAAACAAAAGTCTCAAATTCTGTGCCCCTTCATACCCTGCTCTCCTGGTACCCTCAGTGGTGTGTTCAATGTCCATTCCATGTCTATGGCTTTGCTTTGATTCCGTCCACATCACTGGTACTGACAAGTTCATGGGGGCTGTCTTTGGACGGAATGGTGCCACCCTCTGGAGGAAGAGCTCACTCATGCCTGCTTCAAGACTAAGCAATAATTGTCGTTAGTAGGGGGGTTAGCAGGCTGTGTCCTACATAAGGTAGATCAGAACAGGCAAAACTGAATGTCACTGAAGTGACTTGGAAGCACTCTGATGGGTTGCCTCTTGACGACTTGACACCAACTGTTCCCTATGGATTGCCAGTGCCCAGACTGCAGCAGGCTGGGCCAGGCTGCAGCTGAGGAGGGGGGGGGGGGGGGGGGGGGGGGTAGGAATGAGCGGCATGGGTGCAATGCTAGTGAGGGTGCACAGAGGGGACAGCAAAAAAAACCCCAAAAAAAAAAAAAAAAAAACAAAGAAAAAAACTATGCTTTATTACACACCCACAGCGGCAAGA
>JADBJO010000161.1:969696-972196 GCA_016801955.1 Conus betulinus
TTCATACCGAACGTGTATCAACGAAATGTATGTAAGCGAAGACCAACAAGAAAGAGACAGAGATAGAAAAGTGATTAGGGGATGGAGACAAAAGAAAGAGGGGAAGAGAGGAGAAGGGTATAAAGAGGGCGAGGGGAAGGGCGCAGAGAGTGAGAAAATGTGTGGGATATAAAGGGCATCAGAGATGACAGACGTTAAAAAAAAAAAAAACAAAAACAAAAAAAAAACCGTCGTGGACCTAAAGTACACCAACGTCTGCCTCGGTAACCCGACTCATTATTAGGTTCATGGTGACAGATTTTACCGTCTCTTTTACCCCCTCCCCCCTTTCTCTCTCCCTACTCCCTCATGACAGCCGAGAGACCTTTCACTTTTTTTTTTTTTTTTTTCATTTCTTTATTTTCTTTTTTTTTTTTTTCGGTGTTTCCAGTCCGATCCTTTTTGGAACATTGACCAAACTGCTATGAAAGGAATCGAAGAGGCGATGATGACATTTGACGGTCTTTGGCGACTTTTAGTTCCAGGAATGCGTTGAAAAGGGGCACGAATCTATCACTGGTCTATCCACCAAGCCGTCTACCTATCTTCCTACCGACTGTCGGCGACAGACAGAAAGGCAGGCGGGTGGACAGAGAAGTGTACGGATACACGCAGACACACACACACACACACACACACACACACACACACACACACACACACACACACACACACACACACACACACACACACCACACACACACACGCACGCACGCACGCACGCACGCACGCACGCACGCACGCACGCACGCACGCACACGCACACACACACACACAGACACACACACACACACACACACACACACACACACACACACACACACACACACACACACACACACACACACACACACACACACACACACACACACACACACACGCACGTACGCACGCGCGCACGCACCCCCCCCCCCCCCCACACACACACACATACACACACATTCACGCGCGCGTGCGCGCGCTAGCATTCATCCAACCACCCACCCACACATACGCTGTTGTTATCTATTTTTTGTTTTTTTTTTGTTTTTTGTTTCTGAATACGAAACTATTACACTGGGAAAGGGGAAGTCAGCATCACATCTGTCTCTCTCTGTGTCTCTCTGTCTGTCTGTCTGCCTCCTCCTCCTCCTCCTCCTCCTCCTCCTCTCTCTCTCTCTCTCTCTCTCTCTCTCTGAAATTTATTTGTAGAGTCGATGTCCTCTGTGAAATCAGCACCGCCAATGATTCTTTACGTTTTGGTTTGATTGCTTGTTTGTTTTCTCTCTTCTCCTTTCTTTCTTTCTGTTTTTACCTTTTCTCCTCTGTGATCGTCTTCTATTCATCTTTTTTTTTCTCTCTCTCTCTAAAGCGGCATTTTAGTGAGTCCAGTATATGGATAGATGTTCTCAGTACTGAATGAATATCTCATGGACTTCGTCGAACGGCCTTGCATTTAAGCTTGTTATTCTTCAAGTCTGACCATTGGCTAGCATACAATAGGGTACAAGGTCTAAAAAACACAATTTGGACATGAACACGAAAACCTCTAGGCCCAGATCGATCTTAAGTAGCCCGTGTTGTACTGCTGTGGATATCTGAGTTCGAATTCTTTTGGGGGCCACCTATTTCCCCTTAGACATCTCCTACCTTCCGCGTTCCCATCTTTTACGTTTTAGTCACCTATTTCCCCTCAAATATCCCCACCCATCCCTTGAGCCACATTTTTGTTTGTTGTTGAAATCTTTATTATTAATGAGATATCAAAGAGTCCGATATTGTTATTTCATCTTTCACTCCCTCCTTTCTCTGTTCTTCTTTGCATTTTGTTGTTGTTGTTTTTTTTTTTCTTTGTGTGTTTTGTTCATCATTCTTCTTTGTCTTTTCATTCTTTTGCTTCCATTTCTCTTTTTTTTCCTGTTCTTCCTTTATTTCTTTGTTTTTGTTCTTTTTCTTTTCTTTCCTCCTTCTTTTTTGTTCTTCCTTCCTACCTTCCTTTCTTTCTTCCTGTCTTTTCTCTTTCTTCGTTTTTCTCTGTGAAGGAATATGAAATGGAAAAAAGTGTCTTTCAGTCGAAGGCTGATTCCTTCTCACACTGTCGATTTTGGGGTATCTCTGCACCTGTTTCTTAAACCTGTTTCGTTTTTTTTTTCTTTCCATTTTTCTTTCATTTATTCATCATCGTTTCTTTCTTTTTTATTTCTTTTGTACTTTTGGTTTTACGTCATCTCCTCCACCTCATTGATCTTTACTTTCTTCCTCCGTTTCTTATATACATTTTGTTCCTTCCTTTATTCGTCTGTTTTTACTGCTTTTCAGATATTTTCTCTCTTTCACACACACACACACACACACACACACACACACACACACACACACACACACACACACACACACACACACACACACACACACACACACACACACATACACACAGAGGTCGCTTTTACAGAGCTTTATGATTTGTTCAGTTTCATTGCGG
>JADBJO010000161.1:977196-979696 GCA_016801955.1 Conus betulinus
GGGAGGGGGGCATACACAGTGGTAACTGTCCAAATCATCGTACGTTTTGGAGCCAAGACTCGACAGCAGAAGCGTATTTATTTTCAGTGGATTCTCCTTGTCACTGCGACTCTAAGGATTGCGTCTGTCAAATCACTGTGAAGCCCATGCGTTCTGTTGAATACTGATAACAACAACATCAATGATGGTAAAGATGTGGCGATATATAACGTTAATCATCCACAAAGCTCTATATTCATAACACACACACACACACGCACGCGCACACACACACACACACACACACACACACACACACACACACACACACACACACACACACACACACACACAGAGAGAGAGAGAGAGAGAGAGAGAGAGAGAGAGAGAGAGAGAGAGAGAGAGAGAGAGAGAGAATTGTCAATACTACGTAACGACAGCTTGTGATAAATCATATTACAAAAAAAAAATTAATGAAAATAAGTAACTAAGCAGAGCTACATCCAAATCTTTATTTATGCATTACCCTGTGCATCGTTTTATGCAGATTCTCAAAAAAAAAAAAAAGTGGAAAATTCGAATGAAAATGCAGAGATGGTTGAAAATTGAGGTATTGTTTTCTGACAAAAAAACATTTTATTCTTATAAAAGATATAATGAAGATAGGCGTAAGAAATAGAGCGAAGCTGATACGACAGGATGTATATGTCAAAGAAAGATTTTGGAACCGTTCCAGTGGGAAATAAACCGAAGATAGCGGCTTCAAAGCCAGGGGGAAGAGACTATACGAGAGGAGCAACTGCTCTTGTTTAGATCACATGCAAACAAGACGTGGTCACACTGAAACGTCAGGACAGCGTTTTGTAAAAGCCAGTCAAGGAACATTTTCAGTAGTCAAGCTTCGACATTATCAAGCAAAAAAATAGAGGTTTTGGAGCGTCAGTGCAGAGGCCATGTGTCGATAAGAGTAATTCTGCTGTTGCTGAACAATTCAAGACAAGCCTCGTTACAGATATGAGACGTATATAGTGCATGAAATAAAGAGAGGGTCAACGGTGACACGATGGTTACCAGATAAACTTTGGGGAACCATGACCACAGTATTGATGTAGATACAAGTAAACTGGCGGTGAGGATGGCTAAGGTTTGATGGTCTGAATTGTAGGGGTTTTCTTTGCCCATCATTTTGTTCAGCTCAATTACCGGTTCGATTAATCAAGGCCATACTTCAGTACACATCTGCAACATCATTGTGCTGATGGTCATGAGTTTATATTTTGCCATGGGGATTTACATTCGTTACTTACAGATATGAAAACAAAACAAATCTCTCGACCACAGGAAGTATGCAGAGTGTACTCTTATCCCAGAAAATATGATTACTCAGATCCAAAACGACACATACTAGAATGTTTTCGATTTGGAGACAACTATTACAAAAAAGTGGAATCACTAGCCTAAAACAGTAAAAATAATACAGACTAATCACCTTCCTGAAAACTGAAAACAATTTTGTGCCAAAACAATACATGTGTAGATTTTCAGTATTTTGTCAAAAACAATAAACAGTACACGTCCAGATATATTGTTCTGGCACAAAAAAAAAAACGTAGAACCTTATCTATGTAAAAGACCAAGCATCACTCATAACCTTTTCAATAATAGAGATATAAAAACAATTGTTTGACACATGGGAGCTTATCTTAAGCATACATTCACGTTGAAAAATAAAAAACGTATACATGAAAATGTACCATTTGGATTCCAAGCCATCGAATTCATGGACAGACCAGTGTCTCTCGTTTTCTCAATAGACCGAAAGACTGTGTATGACCAACCAAATGTTACCACCCTGAGTCGAAACCCAGCAGTGGATAGTGTAAATGATCAGTTTGAATGGTCAGCTTTAGGGGTCTTTCAGGCCACAGGTTGGTGGTCAGTGTGCAAGATTTGGAGGAAGACAAAGTGATGAACAACGCAAGTATCATCAAACCTTCTGCGGGGGAAAGACTGTGGACCTGTAAAGTCTATGACAGACAAATTCTCTGGTAAACCTCAGGTCAGAAGTCAGTGATAGTTTTCATCTGTTTTTACCGATGACTTCACACTCCTTCACCTCTCTCCAACTCCGCACCTGCTTTATCTTCCTCTGAGGCTTTTATCTCTGTAGGCTCTTCACTGAGGCTTTTATCTCTGTAGGCCCTTCACTGAGGCTTTTATCTCTGTAGGCTCTTCACTGAGGCTTTCATTTTTGTAGGCTCGTCACTGAGGCTTTTATCTTTGCAGGCCTTTCACTGAGGCGTTTATCTCTGTAGGCTCTTCACTGAGGCTTTTATCTTTGTAGGCTTTTCACTGAGGCTTTTATCTCCGTAGGCTCTTCACTGAGGCTTTTATGTCTGTAGGCTCTTCACTAAGACTTTTATCTATGTAGGCTCTTCACCAAGGCTTTTATCTCTGTAGGCTCTTCACTGAGACTTTCATCTCTGCAGGCTCTTCATTGATGCTTTTATCTCTGTAGGCT
>JADBJO010000161.1:997196-1004696 GCA_016801955.1 Conus betulinus
TCACACACACTCACCCAGGTGGGCATCATCACGTCTGTCCGGCAACACTGCCCATGAACTTGCCGATGCCGATCGCTTTGATCCGAACTGACCATGGTAACACACGTGGGAGTAAAATAGTAACTAAAGCCATCACGAAAGTAAGGCATCAAGGTCCGCATATGTATGTGCGTCTGTATGCTCATGTGTCTCTCTGTCTGTATGCATGTGTCTGTCTACCGGTATGCCCACGTGTCTGTCTGTCTGTATGCATGTGTCTGTCTACCGGTATGCCCATGTGTCTGTCTGTCTGTATGCTCACGTGTCTGTCTGTCCGTATGTCCATGTGCCCGTTAGTCTGTGTGCCCATATGTCTGTATGGCCATGTGTCCGCCTGTCTGTATGCCCATGTGTCTGTCTGTGCCCATTTGTTGTCTTTCTGTCTGTATGCTCACATGTCTGTCTGTCTGTATGCTCATGTGTCTGTCGTATGTATGCCTGTGTGTCTGTCGGTATGTATGCCTGTGTGTCTGTTAGGTCTTCAGTTTAACGTCTATACACATTATGTGATATTAGACGAAAATGTCTGTATGCCCATGTGTCTGTCTGTCTGTATGCTCATCTGTCTGTCTGTGTGCATGTGTCTGTCTACCCTTATGCCCATGTGTCTGTCTGTACGTATGCTCATGTGTCTGTCAGTCTGCATGTTCATGTGTCTGTCTGTCTGTCTGTCTGTCTGTATGCCCATGTGTCTGTCTGTCAGGTGATCACACATGAAGGAGACATAAACAAGCAAGGAAATGATCAGCAGAAGGAATGTTTCCCAGGCTAGTCGAACCACCAAGGCAGAAAACAATGTGATGAAAACAAAAAAAACTAATAATGATGCTGTAACCCACTTTCCAACCTCAGTCATTTGATAACGGTATAAACCTCCTCTTACTCTGTTTTCCAATCTCAGTTCCTCCTTTTTGCGGCACCCATCCTGTACATCATCAATGACACTTCTAAAGCATAAAATCAGCCAGTCATGAACACGCACACAAAAAAATTAGTCACGAACTGGTTCCAGCGACAAAACAGCCTGACAGTCGATCCCAAATGAAGCAGACGACCAACGGGTCTGTGTCAATGTGTGTTTGGTGGTTCGGTGTCAGAGTGTCGCCGACATTTAACCTGTCACGGCGCCAAGTCGGTTTGGCTGTCAGCATCATTCTGGCATTAAAGAAAAGATGCTCCATAGCTCCCAAACTTTTTTTTTTTTAAGAGAGACTCATGGACAAAGGAGTCCAAAATAAACGCATCTGAGCTGAGAAAAACGAACGAGACGGCAGCGCGCGCGCGCGCGTGCGAGAGAGAGAGAGAGAGAGAGAGAGAGAGAGAGAGAGAGAGAGAGAGAGAGAGAGAGAGAGAGAGAGAGAGAGAGAGAGAGAGCATTTGCAGGCACACAAAGAACTGCTGGAAGTTGCACAAGAAATGAATGCCATGAGCAGCAACAATGAAGCAGCAACCAGTAAAAAGAAATAAAAAAAATAAAGAAGACGATAAGGCATACACACACACACACACACACACACACACACACACACACACACACACACACACACACACACACATGCGCTCGCGCGCACACATGGGTCCGTGCCCACACACATCCATACACACTCATGTGTGCATTTCACTACACACACACATACAGTGATAAAAAGGCACAACCAAATTTAGGTAGGCATTCAAGGTCTGACCAATGCGTTGTGCTAATGCATAGGTCAGATATCTCCAAAGTTGTAGCAACGAGACTCTTTTTTCCATGCTCGCATCTTAGTTATTAATTCATTTACCCATCAGCTTAAAATCATGCCCAGTGTGGTCTCAAAACCTGACGGATGTGGTGTAGCGCATATGGATTTCTCCACACGCAGTGACGCCTCCTTGATGAGACTGAAACTGAAACTGAAACGTATTCCAAGTCTTCAGAACATTAGAGAATTGTTATTGTTGAAAAAGAAGATCGGAAGTTAAAATAGCTTTTCTGATATATCAAATGACAAAAGAAGAAAATGAATACTCTCCCTTGTCGTCGTTTACTTCGTCAGCTAGCAGGTAAGGTAGTCACACTCATCTTAAGCGTGCACACGCACTGCAACAAGGCAGTCACACTCATGTGAAGCGTCCACGTGCACTGCAGTAAGATAGTCACACTCATGTGAAGCGTCCACAAGCACTGCAATAAGATAGTCACACTCATGTGAAGCGTCCATACGCACTGCAATAGGATAGTCACTCTCATCTGAAGCGTCCCACACGCACTGCAGTAAGATAGTTACACTCGTGTGAATCGTCCACACGCACTGCAGTAAGATAGTCACGCTCAACTGAATCGTCCACACGCACTGCAATAAGATAGTCACACTCATCTGAAGCGTGCACACGCACGGCACTGAGATAGTCACACTCACCTGAAGCGTCCACACGCACTGCAGTAAGATTATCACACTCATGTGAATCGTCCATACGCACTGCAATAAGATAGTCACGGTCATGTGAAGCGTCCATACGCACTGCAGTAAGATAGTCACACCCCATCTGAAGCGTCCACACGCACCGCAGCTGACATCACAGATAGGAATGACCCTTCCAAAAGTCAGGCGGTAGAGGACCTATCTTACACCACACTCTACCACCAGAACGACAACACAGCAGAACGGGCACAGAACGTGACATCCTTCATGATGAGTGGCAGTGAGGTTTGAACAGACACCACCTAGTCTCGTAATCGGTGATCAACCGCTGAACCAACGACGTCAGCCACGCTACCAGCAACTGGTGGGAGTCCATTTTGAATATTGATGAGAGAAGATGAGCCGAAGACTGTGGGACTGGAAGAGTTGTTCCAGATGTGAATTTGCATATGGACGGAAATTGGATTCCTGTATTGTAGGAGAAATAGAGAGCGTGGCACTCATTTACATCTTCCTTTTTTTTTTGTAAGATATGTAAACAAAGCGTGTGTGTGTGTGTGTGTGTGTGTGTGTGTGTGTGTGTGTGTGTGTGTGTGTGTGCGTGCGTGCGTGCGTGCGTGCGTGCGTGCGTGCGCGCGCGCGTGTATGTGTGTGTGTGTGTGTGTGTGTGTGTGTGTGTGTGTGCGTGCGTGCGTGCGTGCGTGCGTGCGTGCGTGTGTGTGTGTGTGTGTGTGTGTGTGTGTGTATGTGTGTGTGTGTGTGTGTGTGTGTGTGTGTGTGTGTGTGTGTGTGTGTGTGTGTGTGTGTGTACGTCTGCAGCCATTGACTGACATTGGTGGAAATTGGTATTTAGGATATTTCAAACATACAGAATCATCCTACCCTGTCGATTGACCGATTGAAAATCCCGGTTAACATTTTTATGGCTGAAACCAAATTTATTTCTCTTGTGTGTTAAGACCAGATCTACAAATACAATTAAATTCTTGGACCTTTTGTCATGAATGACTAGTGTAAGGCGAATCACCAGTCCTATAATTTCTCTTTGTGTGTGTGCGTGCGTGCGTGCGTGCGTGCGTGCGTGCGTGTGTGTGTGTGTGTGATTATTGTCTCACCCCCGTAGCACTACCCACTACACCTTTGTTTCTTGCTTCTTTGTACATTAAGCTTAGCCATTATTAGCAGAATTTTGTCTATCTTGTCGAACAGGATCCCATAGCAGATATAACAAAGAAAAACAGTACGGATTAATACCTCTATGCCTTGTTTCAATTGTTCATGATGTAGGTATCTAAATAGACTATAATGGTCAATGTGGGTGAAGGGGTTTCTGCCAAAGTTTAGCCGAAACCAAACTGGTCGCAGTGGCAAAATGGTTTTTTCGATTCACGACTCAATTTGCTGCCGGTGTCGCATATAATACTGTCGCTCATAAAATCGTGTCACAGCGACAGTATTTCCCAGGAAATGCTGCAGCTGGTTCATGAAAAATTATCGCTGAGCGACTTAATTTCATACACATTGGTAGCGCGACAGGATTCCACGTGAAATGTCCATAAAATTGTGTCGTTGCCTAAAAATAAAATCGTGTCGCAGCGACAGCATTTCACGTAAAAAATTGCTGCCGTAGAAACGTTGTCGCTCTGAGACAGCATTTCCCGTGAAAAAACCGACGTCGAAGACATGATCGGTCTCTGCCCCAACTCTACCCCCACCTCCCTCTCTCATAGTTTTACGTATCAGCTGTCCCATTGCCTTTCTGTCTATGATTTTATTTGTGTCTGTTTATCTTCCTGTCGGTTTATCTTTCTGTCTCTATTTGTTTTTTTCTTGCTCATTCTCTCTATGTATCGTCCTCCCTCTATCTGTTTGACTCTCTTTAGTTTCACTTTGTCCATCAAACTGTCACTTGGTCTCTGCCTCCTCCCCCCCCCCCACCCTCCCTCCCTCCCTCCCCCTCTCTCTCTCTCTCTCTCTGGACGTGCAAGCATGTATGCGTGTATGTGGAGAGAGCGCGACGGGTGTGTGTGTGTGTGTGTGTGTGTGTGTGTGTGTGTGTGTGTGTGTGTGTGTGTGTGTGTGTGTGTGTGTGTGTGTGTGTGTGTGTGAGTGGACCTTGAAACAACTGCATTCAAGCTCAAATACATTTGTGATTCATGTGTCCATAATCACACACAATCTGTCTCTCTCCCTCCCTCTCCCTCCCTCCCTGCCTCCCCTCTCTCTCTCATTCATTCTGTCTCTCTCTCTCTCCCCCTCTATCTCTCTCATCTCTCTCTCTCTCATATTCTTCTCTCTCTCTCTCTCTCTCTCTCTCTCTCTCTCTCTCTCTCTCTCTCTCTCTCTCTCTCACTCTCTCTCCCAGTATACTCAGTGTCAGCTATCACTTTACATACCCCACCCACACTGGACATCTTCTCGTGGGACGATACTCTTTCCCCTAGACAATTTAACAGAACCCTTAAGACTTCTCCCCACAAACCCTGCAAGTTACACACAATAATCTCTTTGTAGAAGTGTATGTGCGTGTTTGAGTTTGTTTGTGTATGCCCGCGCATGCGCGTTTACGTGTTTCACGTGTGTGTGTGTGTGTGTGTGTGTGTGTGTGTGTGTGTGTGTGTGTGTGTGTGTGTGTGTGTGTGTGTGTGTGTGTGTGCATGTGTGTGTAAGAGAGAGAGAGAGAGAGAGAGAGAGAGAGAGAGAGAGAGAGAGAGAGAGAGTACTTACACACGCATGTACACACGTATGCGTGAGCACACACGCACACAAACTCACACACATACATTTCCTCACTCATGCACTCCCTCCCTTACGGTACAGGAGGGACACAAACCGTTGAAGGAGATATGACAGGTCAGAGATGGATGGGGCAGAGAGGAGGTCAAAGCTGAGGGAACAAATCATATAATTATCCCCATAATATGACATAATAGGGTGACAGGGCTATGTGAATGTCAATATGGATAGTCATGGGAAGACATATGGATAGTCATGGGAAGACAACGAGAGACACGAAATCGTATAATAGCCGCACTCTTTTATTATGGATATCCTAATTCATTACATGCTACACCCAACTCTTAAAACTCCTTTCCTTCTACCTCAAATGTCTCCGAATTTCTGATTTGGATCTTATTTTAAAGAAGAAACAGAAAAAGAAAATGATGTGTAGTAGTTCCATGACATTATGGTAAACTTATTACAAGTTGCAGCTTTTTGGACTACTCATTATTAATAGGCCTAAATAGTGTACGACGAACAAAGAGAAATAATTATGACAATGATATTTGAGAAATTTGCGTTATTAGCTTTTTAACCGCTTCGACCTTATTGGACTATGTGACCTTTTTACTTCTTAACTTCGCGGCATCACAAAACGAACCATGTCTTTGATCTTGGTCAAAAGGAACTTCATCTTTTTGAAAATTTCGGTTCTGTCTTCTACCGCAAAACTTCAGAGGTTCAAATCCAGCTTTGTCGGCAGTGTGTGTGCGTGCGTGCGTGCGTGTGCGTGCGCGCGCGCGCGTGTGTGTGTGTGTGTGGCATCCACTTGTTTAGAGAAACATATCCAAATATTGACGGTGACGGTGCTTTGAATGTTTCTTTTTTTTGTTTTCGAACATTAATTCGTTTATCTTTTTTTTTAAAGAAGCCATCCAAAACAAAAGATAATTATATAAATGTGTTATGTTTCACATTTTGAACATGATTATATTTAGGCCTTAGGTGCCTTAAAACGAGCGTAATGAAAGAAAACCCATTTTGAACGTTGCGTTCTGCTTTTTTTTTCTGAGTTGTTTATTTCATTAAACTAGATAAAAGCTTTAGAAAAGAAATGGATGATGATCCTGTCAACCAAATACTATGTTATTAATTAATTTCAAATCACGGCTTCCTGGGAGCTTTGAATGCCTTAAAAGGACTGCAGTAAAACAAAGCCAAATGATGCCTGAAGCTCTGCATTATGGCCTCTGATGACTTTTGGGTTACTTGTGACTTAAATGGGTTTACTTTGACTCGTTTGTAAATTCATGATTTTAAGTGACATAGAAGCACTGCAATTAAAGCAAGACAGCTGAAACTGTCTGTTCTGCAATTTGGCTTGTATTAGCTTTTAGACTCTATATATTTTTGTGTTTCTGTTCTGACAATTAAGGATAATCATTTACTGTTTAAGTTTAGTTTATGAATGTGTTGAAAACTCCGGTGCCAGTTATTAACCTTGAGTGAAGTAGAATTAGTAAAGGAGATAGGGCTGCATTTCTTAGGGGTTCTAACTTAACCCAGTCTTTTCCCTACTATTTTCGTTGCGCTGAATGTTCTAGGCCTATGATATTGATAAAATTTATCACATTTCACAGCTTACACACACACCACACACGCGCGCGCGTGTTCACGAACGCACACACACACACACCACACACACACACACACACACACACACACACACACACACACACACACACACACACACACACACACGTGCGCGCGCGCGCACGCGCGCGCGCAAAACAAATGAAAATTTCACTTTCGTCAAAAACATTTATGATAAAAAAAAATCACTTGCGACAACTTTTTATTCCAAGGCAGGCTGCATTATTTTCTGTGTTTTTTTACGCTCAACCGCGGCGACGGTTTTTCACTTTGCCAAAAAAAATCGTCGCTGTGAAATATTAACGCTGCGACCATATTTCACAGGAAATGTTAACTCTAGCAGTAAAGATTTCACATGAAAATGTGTCGGAAAGCGACAGCATTCACTGACCTCAATATTTCACAGTGTCCTGTCGCAAAAATCTGTCGCAAAATTTCGAGCGACAGTATTTTATGGACAGCTACAGTATTCTATAGGACATTTTTCGTGAAAAGTTGTCGCTCGACAATTTTTTTTCCAGAAAATACTGTCGCTGCAACAATATTTCACGTGAAATGCTATCGCTGCGATACAATTCCACGCGATGCCATTTTAATGTAAATATTCAACTGTCAAAAAAAAGCTCGTTGAAGTGGAGAGAGAGAGAGAAAAAAAAAAACATTCAATGGGCAACAATATTATGAA
>JADBJO010000162.1:20000-22500 GCA_016801955.1 Conus betulinus
ACAGCTGACGGCTACACACTGCGCTGCGCGCAAGCGCAAACAAACGGGCACATTCACATTCACATTAAAAAAAAAAAAAAAAAACAACGTGGGCCTGTTCTCGCACACTCAAGAACAAATGTGCGCGTGCAGTAACACGAGCGCAAAAGTGCGCACGCCCGCGCGCACTCACACACACACACACACACACACACACACACACACATGCACACACACATACACCCCCCCCCCCCCCCCCCCCCCACACACACACGCATATACACACACATATACACACACACACACACACACACGCGCGCGCGCGCGCGCACGGACCCACGCACACACACACGTACGCACGCATGCACGCAAGCGCGCGAACAGACACACACACACGCACGCACGCACGCACACACACACACACACACACACACACACACACAGACACACACACACACACGCACACACACGTACGCACGCATGCACGAACGCGCGCGCGCGCGGGGGCACACACACACACACACACACACACACACACACACACACACACACACACAACGCACGCACGCACACTCGCACACACACATTCAAACATACATACATGCACATAAAAATATATACACACGGATGGACGTACATTATTGAGTGCGCGCCTGTACACAGAGAGAGAGAGGCAGGCAGACACACAATTGGACAGCAGTTTGAGACAAAAAAGGCGAAAACAATTTTATTTTGCGCCACACGTCTTCTCCTTCTCCTCCTCCTCCTTCATCTAATAGAGAGGAGAGAGGAGAGAGAGAGAGAGAGAGAGAGAGAGAGAGAGAGGAGAGAGAAGAGAGAGAGAGAGAGAGAGAGAGAGAGGAGAGAGAGAGAGACACAGAGAGACCGACAGACAGACAGACAGAGAGACAGACAGACAGACAGACAAGTCAGACAGACTGACAGGCAGACTGAGACACAGACAGACAGACAGAGACATACGGATAGACGGACAAATAGACGGACAGACAACACAGAAAAACAGAGAGAGAGACAGAGACAAGGATAGTTGCTCAGAAAGAGGGGGCGTACCCTCGTCCTGTACCTGATCCTTCTGTTTCTAATATCTCATTATTTGTCCTCCCAGCTCAGCCCTCACCTTTCCTCTTATCTCCCACCACTCCCCCCTCCCCTTCTCCCTTTATAGCCCCCCCCCCCCCCCCCCCCCCCCCCACACCCCCCACCCCACCACACACACACTTATTCACACCAGCCCTATTAGTTCATCATCTCAGCCTGGCACAAAAAATAGATCAACAGGGCGAACTTCACTTGAACTTTCTGAGGTACTACCAGTTAAAAAAGCCTCTTTTTTTTTTTTTTTTTTTTTTTTTTTTTTTTTGTTGGGGGGGGGGGGGGTTGTGCACATGTCAGCACACAAAAAAGATCAAGATGATTGAACTGATTGAAGGCTTGATTACCTCTTACCAAAGAAATGCTACGCCTGTGTGAATTACTGGGACGGAGTGAGTCATCTCCAAGCACACTCCGGTGCACACACGCACACATGCACGTAGGCACACACAACACTTGCTGACTGATTGCAGTCAGTTCCTTGCCGGATGAAACTAAGGTTGAGTGACATTTAACACGGAGGAAATAAACTTAAAACGGAAATAATTTTGATTGACAGAAACTGAATCTGCTGCAAAGGAAAATTCAAGATAAAATATTTTTGATTCATATGAAATCATGTAACAGATTGTCTTGATCTCTCTCTCTCTCTCTCTCTCTCTCTTCTCATATATATACGCGCGTCCGCACGCGCGTGCGCGCGCGCGCACACACACACACACACACACACGCGCGCGCGCGCATGCACGCGCACACACACACACACACACACACACACACACACACACACACATATATATATATATATATATACAATGAAACAATAAATTCCAAGGATAAGTACTGAGCACCGTTCCAGCAACTTACAGAGCAGCTAGGTGTTCCAATGACTGCAAGAAATATTGAATTATAAACAAAGCTTGCTCTTATGTCTCAGATTATAGAAATAGGGGGGGTGGTAAGCCTTCATATCTGCAGTGGTAGATGATTCTGCCTAACTGACAGTATGTGCTTGAGGGGTGGGTGAATGGGGAATAAATAAATGCTTCTCAAAATGAACCTTCAGCAAGCTTATAGTCTCCAAAGAGGGAGACCATCTCCAATGGGACAAAGAAACATACATAGGGATTACTGCAAACCATTTTAAAACCAGATATGCAAACCATAAACAGTCCTTCAAAAAAAATGAAAAAAATAAAAACCAGAACTAAGTAAACACATTTGGAAACTTAAAGATAAAAAAATAGACTTCATATATCATGGAAAATTATAAAAAGAGCAACACCATACAATAATATCTCTAAAAAATGCAACCTATGCTCTACAGAAAAGTGGCTGATATTATGCAAACCTCACCTAGCAACTCTGAATTCAAAAGTAGAGATCATAAACATTGCAGGCACAAATG
>JADBJO010000162.1:27500-32500 GCA_016801955.1 Conus betulinus
GGCGATGTTCATGCCCATCACCTATGAAAGGTAATGAATGTTTGGCGATATTCATGTCCGTCACCTATGAAAGGTAATGAATGTTTGGCGATGTTCATGCCCATCACCTATGAAAGGTAATGAATGTTTGGCGATGTTCATGCCCATCACCTATGAAAGGTAATGAATGTTTGGCGATGTTCATGCCCATCACCTATGAAGGGTAATGAATGTTTGGCGATGTTCATGTCCATCACCTATGAAAGGGTAATGAATGTTTGGCGATGTTCATGCCCATCACCTATGAAGGGTAATGAATGTTTGGCGATGTTCATGCCCATCACCTATGAAAGGTAATGAATGTTTGGCGATGTTCATGTCCATCACCTATGAAGGGTAATGAATGTTTGGCGATGTTCATGCCCATCACCTATGAAGGGTAATGAATGTTTGGCGATGTTCATATCCATCATCTGTGGATCACTCACCGTTTCTACCTTCGTTTGTCAGGTCTTGCTACTGATCAGCTGTTGCAGTGTTCTCCCTTCCCAGCCACTACCCCCCCATCTGCTCCTAGACTACCCCCACCTTCCACTCCCACCTCTCTGTCACTGTCTTCTGTCACTGAGTCGTAGGTCTGTCATCCACCCGTCCTTCCTTTCCCTCCCTGAGATCATCAGTATCGTCTGTAGGTGAAGTTCCTGAAATAATACTGCTGCTGCTAGTGCTGTGGTGTTTTTGGAGGAGAGAGAGAGAAGAGAGAGAGACAGACAGACAGACAGACAGACAGACAGTGAAGAAGGGGAAGAGGGAGGAGGTGGAGTTAGGGATCGTAGATTGGGCAATTTCAGGAAAGAAAAATACCGCACAAAATACAACACAATGCAACACATACACAAAATAACAATACAACATACTACAAAAACATACAACGCCACACGATATAAATATATAATACATCACAATACAACGTGACACAACGTTGCACAATGAAACACACACAGCACCACACAAAGCAATACAGCACAACGAACAAAGGATGTCAATCAGTGTGTGCAATCGGTAATGAAACGAAGTGAAAGGCAGCGAAAAGTATGAAAAAGTTACCCCCAAAGTAGTAGTATTTTGTGGAATATGGCAAAATGAGGTGAAAAATAGTGAAAAGAAAAAGGTCTAGAATAGTGATGAAAGTAGCAATATATTGTGAAAAGCAACAAACACAAACAAACAAACAAAGTAAAAAAAAAAAAAAAAAAAAAAAACAGACAAAGTAGTGAAACGTCAAATAAAGTTCTGTTAAAAGTTGTGAAATGTAATTTAAAAAAAAAAAAAAAGCTGCACAACGTTGTGAAAAGTAACAAAATGTAGCGGCACGGGGGTGGGGGTGTGCAGGGGTGGGGGGGGGGGTGCACAAAGAAGGGGGGGGGGGGGGGGGAGGAAGTACAATACACAATAGAAGTGAAAAGCAGTGAAAAGTATAGTGAGAAAGTACAACACAGCAGTGGAAAGAAGTACAATGCAGTGAAAAGTACAGTGAGAAAGAACAACACAGCAGTGGAAAGAAGTACAATGCAGTGAAAAGTACAGTGAGAAAGTACAAACACAGCAGTGGAAAGAAGTACAATGCAGTGAAAAGTACAGTGAGAAAGTGGCAAAGTGGAAAGGAAGTACTGAAAAATAAAATAATGAAATGAAAAATGAAATGTAGTGAAATGTTTGAAAAGTGGCAATGTGTAGTGAAAAGTAGTAATCGTAGTGAAACGTAGTAAATTGTAGTGAAAAGTGGTAATTGTAGTGAAACGTGTCAATTGTGGTGAAAAGTGGTAATTGTAGTGAAAAAGTGGTAATTGTAGTGACACGTAGTAAAATGCAGTGAAAAACGGTAATTGTAGTGAAACGTGGGAATTGTGGTGAAAAGTGGTAAATGTAGTGTGAAAAGTGGTAATTGTAGTGTAAAGTGAAATGTAGGAAAATACAGTGAAAAGTGGTAATTGTAGTGAAACGTGGGAATTGTGGTGAAAAGTGGTAATTGTAACGAAACGTAGTCAAATGCAGTGAAAAGTGGTAATTGTAGTGAAACGTGGTAGTTGTGGTGAAAAAAAGTGGTAATTGTAGTGAGTGAAACGTAGTGAGGTGTAGTGTGAAAGTAATAAAATGTAGTGACAAGTACAAAACGGGGATAGAAAGTACGACTCAGGAGTACTACAAAAAGTAGTTCAAAATGAAGTTGTAGTAAAAAGTAAAAGTTTTCGAAAATTAGTGACATATAGGGAAAAGTACCAGAATACAGTGACAAAGCACAAAACAGTTACGAAATGTGGTAAAATGTAGACAATAAGCACGAAACAACAGTGGGGAAATGTGGTCAAATGTAGACAATAAGCACAAAACAGTGGTGAAATGTGGTTAAGTGTAGACAATAAGCACAAAACAATTGTGAAATGTGGTAACATGTTGTCAAAAGAAGTAAACTGCAGTCACCAGTACTACCGCGTTATGAAAAGTAGTAAAATATAATACAGTTGCAAGAAGTAAAACATGATTTTTAAGAGAATGGTACAATGTCGTGGGAAAGTTGGGAAAAATGTCGAACAAACAGTACAAAACAGTAGTGAAAAGTTGGAAAATGTCGACAAACAGTACAAAACAGTAGTGAAAAGTTGGAAAATGTCGACAAACAGTACAAAACAGTAGTGAAAAGTTGGAAAATGTCGACAAACAGTACAAAACAGTAGTGAAAAGTTGGAAAATGTCGACAAACAGTAAAAAAAAAAAACTGTAGTGAAAAGTTGGAAAATGTCGACAAACAGTACAAAACAGTAGTGAAAAGTTGGAAAATGTCGATAAACAGTACAAAACAGTAGTGAAAAGTTGGAAAATGTCGGCAGTAAGTACAAAACAGTAGTGAAAAGTTGGAAAATGTCGACAAAAAGTAAAAAACTGTAGTGAAAAGTTGGAAAATGTCGATAGTAAGTACAAAACAGTAGTAAACAGTTGGAAAGTGCCAACAAAAAGTACAAAACAGTAGTGAAAAGTTGGAAAATGTCGACAATAAGTACAAAACAGTAGAGAGAAAAGTTAGAAAATGTCGACAAAAAACAGTACAAAACAGTAGTGAAAAGTTCGAAAATGCCGGCAAAATGTACAAAACAGTAGTGAAAAGTTGGAAGATGTCGACAATAAGTGCAAAACAGTAGTACAAAAAAAAAAAAGTTCGGACGTCGACAAAAAGTGCAAAAACAGTAGTAAAAAAGTTCGGACGTCGTCGACAATAAGTGCAAAACATTAGTAAAAAGTTCGGACGTCGACAAAAAGTGCAAAACAGTAGTAAAAAGTTCGGACGTCGACAATAAGTGCAAAACAGTAGTAAAAAGTTCGGACGTCGACAAAAAGTGCAAAACAGTAGTGAAAAGTTGTAAAAATGTCGACAATAAGTACAAAACAGTTGTGAAAAAGTTGGGACAAAACGTCGACAGTAAGTACAAAAACAGTAGTGCAAAAAGTTGGAAAATGCCAACAAAAAGTACAAAACAGTAGTGTGAAAAGTTGGGAAAATGTCGTGTCGACAATAAGTACAAAAACGAGAGTGCCAACAAAAAAGTGAAAAGTTGGAAAAATGTCGTTGGAAAAAAAAAAACAAAACAAACAGTAGTGAAAAGTTGGAAAATGTCGACAATAAGTACAAAAATAGAAGAGAGGAAAAGTTGAAAAAATGACGACAAAAAGTCCAACAAAACAGCAGTGAAAGTTGGAAAATGTCGACAATAAGTACAAAACAGTAGTGAAACTTTGGAAAACGGCGACAAAATGTACAAAACAGTAGTGAAAAGTCGGAAAATGTCGGCGATAAGTACAACAGAGTAGTAAAAAGTTAGGATGTCGACAAAAAGTACAAAACAGTAGTGAAAAGTTGGGAAAATGTCGACAATAAGTACAAAACAGTAGTGAAAAGTTGGAAAATGTCGACAACAAATACAAAACAGTAGTGAAAAGGAGTAATAGACAGTGAGAAGTGGTAAAATACAACCAAACGTAATACAACAAATGACATGTTGAAGAATATAGCGTAAAAGTAAGCAAGTGCGGGGGAAAAAATAGTAAAACATGACGAAAGCTATTGATATATATTATAAAATACAGAAAAGGCAATAAAAATGAAGTGAAAACCATGTTTTTAAAAAATGGTCAAAAGTACAAAAATGCATAAAAAGAATAGAAAGTAGTGAAACATAATGAAAAGTAGTGAAACATAATGAAAAGTAATGAAACATAATCAAAGGTAGTGAAAAGTAGCATAATAAAGAAGAGACGGAGGAAAGTGGGAGGGGGAGCCGTAGAGAGCAATAGTGAACAAAGAGTGAAGGGTATGAGTACTGACAACACACACACGCACGCACGCACGCACGCACGCACGCACGCACGCACGCACACACACACACACACACACACACACACACACACACACACACACACACACACACACACATACACACACACTTGCCATGTCGACGCCGTTCAATCTTCCCCACGAACTGTTAGGTTAAGGGACTGAACTGAGCTGAACGAATTATAATCTCACCACCCCAAATACCATCCCTACTCCCCCCCCCACCCCTGTCTCTCTCTCTCTCTCTCTCTCTCTCTCTCTCTCTCTCTCTCTCTCTCTCTCTTGCATGAGGACAAAATGGTGGACCTTCTTTCCTTCATCAATAGCGAAAGCAGTCGCCTCTACAGCACACCCCCCCCCTCCTCCTCCCTTCACTCCCTCTTCCACCATTCCCCTTGCCACTGCAAGCACAATTGATCAGTGAAGGTTAGTGGGTTGTCTTTGTAAAGTTTTGTACAGTGAAAGCTGGGTTAAAGTTGGGAATTAGATTTGGGTTTGATTTAAGATCAGCGTCTGGCTAGGATTAGTGTATGTTAGGGTTTAGTCATGTTAGGGTTAGTGTCAAGTTAGGGTTAGGGTTAATGTTATGTTAGCGTTAGTGTCATGTTAGGGTTGGTGTCACATTAGGGTTAGG
>JADBJO010000162.1:37500-52500 GCA_016801955.1 Conus betulinus
TGTCTGTCTCTCTCTCTCTCTCTCTCTCTCTCTCTCTCTCTCTCTCTCTCTCTCTCTCTCTCTCTCTCGACATTTATGTATGAACATTAATGCCCTCACGCTGTCTTAATATCTCACTTGTTTTTATGATTTGTCATTGCGTGAGCGGGCGCGCTCATGCATAAACACATTATTATAACAGAGAGAGAGAGAGAGAGAGAGAGAGGGGGGGGGGGGGGGAAGGGAGACAGACAGAGACAGATAGATAGACCGGCAAGCATCAAGCAAGCGCGCGCGCGCGCGCGCGCGCGCGCGCGAGATGCGAGAGAGAGAGAGAGAGAGAGAGAGAGAGAGAGAGAGAGAGAGAGAGAGAGAGAGAGAGAGAGAGAGCATTCGATAAATTACGACAGGTGGCAAATGACGGCAGACGACACACGTTTTGTCACAGGCTTAATGGTGCTGTCGTGAGATAGCTACCTACATGTATTTACCACAACCTGCACGCTTTTGACCCCCCTCCCCCCCCCTCCCCCCCTCCTCCGCCCACCCCTCTCCCTCTCTTCCATCCATTCTTCCCTTGTCCTCTCTCCCGCCTTCCCCCTTCTTCACCCCCCCCCCCCCCCCCCCCCCCCCCCCACCCTCCCGTATGTATCTCCCCTCCCCCCTCCCAACTTTCCATCTACTCTCTTACACACACACACACACACACACACACACACACACACACACACACACACACACACACATACACACACACACATACATACACAAATATATATATATATATATATATATATATCTCACGCACGCACGCACGCACGCATACATACATACACACACACGCGCACAGTCTCTCTCACGCACGCACGCATACACACACACACACACACACACACACACACACACACACACACACACACACACACACACCGCTCTTCCATCCACTTACAGTCACACATGGATGACTCAGCCTTACGAACTCGCTAGCAATGTGTGTCTGACGGTGACGGTAGCACCTGCAATGCGTGTGGAGAGTGGCAACAGGTGCGACAGTCCATGTGTCATCCCATTGCCAACGATCCCCAGGCACACCTCCAGGCCTCATTGGAACATGTTTGCCGACAGGAATCGGAACTACTGGTCTTCCATAAGAAAGCGCCGGAAGGAAACGTGGAAATGTCACGACCGAATCTCTTTCTGTCATGTAAGATTCGTCTATGGGTGACAAAAAAGGGGGAGAATACTAAAGAGAATGATCCAGCTAGTATTATACAGACTTGTGGAATTTGTGAATGTCTGTTTGTACAACATGAATGTTGAATTTTTTTTTGTCAAATACAAATAGAAGACGAGGAGGGGTGGGGAAAGGAGGGGGTGGGTATGGCCTAAAAATAGCGACAGTTGGCGAAACAACCACAAATTGCGCGCTTTGTGTGTGTGTGTGTGTGTGTGTGTGTGTGTGTGTGTGTGTGTGTGTGTGTGTGTGTGTGTGTGTGTGTGTGTGTGTGTGTGTGTGTGTGCGTTCACGCGCGCGCGCGCGGGCATGTGTGTGTGTTTAAAGCTATGTGATATTTGTTTACCTTTAACCCTTCTTGTGTGTGAATACGAGGTCTTCATCTGCGTGTGTGTGCGCGCGTGTGTGTGTGTGTGTGTGTACATGTGTGTGAACATTTTTTTACATGTGTTTTTTTAAGCTACATTCGCAATTTTTTTTAATACCATTAACCATTCTTGCGAGAGAGAATATGCCGAGGTCTCCATTCACCTTGACCAGTCACAGAACGTGACCATGACATGACTACTCTGAGTGTACGGGAAGTCCAACAATGGCTGAACACAATTCGGAAACGTTTGATTTTTGACCTCTGGCCCTTTGAGACAACATTGACTTGTTTCTATCGAAGATGCAGTGGATTTTGAACAGAAAGAAGCCTATTTTACTATATTATTCAACCATCACCTTGGTTCTTCATCTTGGTCTCTGGTATTTCAAACATATCTCGGGTCACGTGATCCGGCCTGTTTGTTAACTTCTTTCTGATTGGGGCAAAATAACCACTATTTGTTAACCTCTTTATGATTGGGACAAAATAACCACTATTTGTTAACCTCTTTCTGATTGGGACAAAATAACCACTGTTTGTTAACCTCTTTCTGATTGGGACAAAAATAACCACTATTTGTTAACCTCTTTCTGATTGGGGCAAAATAACCACTATTTGTTAACTTCTTTCTGATTGGGACAAAATAACCACGGCGATCACCTGCTGGCTCCTCACAGTGGCCACCATCACACGACAACACCGGTCGACAAGGACCCCCTAACCCTGTGCCAACTTTAACGATGGGTCTCGGAAATACGGCAGTTCTTTTCCAACAGAAGGCAAAGTGTGGATTTACCAGTGAGGAGTTTTACCGGCGTTTAAAGAGAGGGACTGTCAAATCCGCAGGTGCTGGCCAAGACTTTGGATTTCGGGACAGCCGATGTCGTAAGAGTTAAAGACGTCAAATGCCGCGCGCGCGCACGCGCGCGTACAAAGACACACACACACACACACACACACACACACACACACACACACGAGCACGCGCGCGCGCGCGCACGTATGAGCACACACACACACATACTTTTATACCGACGGGGGCATGCACGCGCGCGCTCCCGCGCACAAGCACACACACTGACATTCGCGCGCGCACGAACACACACACAATACATATTTACACACAGACACGCACGCACACAAATGCACGCACATACGCATACACGTACACGCACGCACGCACACACGTGTGTGTGAGTATGAGTGTGTGTGTGTGTGTGTGTGTGTGTGTGTGTGTGTGTGTGTGTGTGTGTGTGTGTGTAATGTTTGTGCGTGCGTGTGTGTGTTCGTGCGCGTATGCGCGCGCGCGCGCGTGTGTGTGTGTGTGTGTGTGTGTGTGTGTGTGTGTGTGTGTGAGGCCAGGTGGTTCGTCAAGTATGGGCGATCAGTCAATGTTTGACGCGGCAGTCACCTCTCAGTATGCATTATCGTAAACCAATCCCCAGTCATTCCTGGTGCCATGGGGCCAAGTGAGCTCAGTGGTCCAACACCGAGTCCGCAGTCAGGCGTTGCGGGTTCGATTCCTGCCGGCCGTCCAACATATCAATGCCATTTTTGCTGCCCGCCCTCATGTGTTGGCGTTCTGGTGCTCTCGGTGTAGTGTTACACAGGTCCCCCACCCCCCCCCCCATCTAACCTCTTCTTCCAGGATGGTTATCCCCATCTTGCCTATCCCCTGAGGTGGACGTGGACGGTGGAGAGAATGTAACCCAGCTGGGGACACTCTCCATAGGTTTTTCTTGAACTAACGCACCATGTAGGCAGCCGCCCTCCGTCCGCGGAGATTCGATCTCCTGTGTGAAGAGCATGAAGAACGTGCATGCCAGAAGCTTACCTCGGAAGGGGATGGGCACATTTCAGGTGGAACCACCACCACAAGATGATACAGCAGACAAAGAATAACCATCACAGGAGGGTGGGGTAGAAGGGACCTATCTAACACCACACTGATTCCACCAGAACGACATGTTGAGACAGGCAGCGAAATTATAGCAGTCTGGTATGTTCAGTGGCTGAGGGAACATCAGCAAAACTACAACAGAAGCAACTACAACTGCACAACAACAACAGGAACAACAAGTGCAACAACAACAACAGGAACAAGTGCAACAACAACAACAACAACAACAACAACAAAATTAGCAGCACAACAACGGAAGCAAAAGCAAGAGGAACAAAACAATAGGACCAAAACAATAAGAACAAAAACAATATGAACAAAACAATAGGAGCAAAACAGTACAAAAAACAATAGGAACAAAACAATAGGAAACAAAACAATAGGAAACAATAACAATAGGAACAAAACAATAGGAACAAAACAATAGGAACAACACTCATAGGTACAAAACAATAGGAACAAATCAATAGGAACAAAAGAATAGGAACAAAATCAATAGGAACAAAACAATAGGAAACAAAACAATAGGAACAACACTCATAGGAACAAAACAATAGGAACAACATTCATAGGAACAAAACAATAGGAACAAAACAATAGGAACAACACTCATAGGAATAAAACAATAGGAACAACACTCACAAGAACAAAACAATAGGAACAAATCAATAGGAACAACACACATAGGAACAAAACAATAGGAACAAAATAATAGGAACAAAACAATAGAACAAAACAATAGGAACAAAACAATAGGAAACAAAAACAAGAGGATCAAAACAATAGGAACAACACTCATAGCAACAGAACAATAGGAACAACACTCAGAGGAACAAAACGATAGAACAACACTCATAGGAACAAAACAATAGGAACAACACTCAGAGGAACAAAACAATAGGTGCAACACTCATAGACAAAAGCAATAGGAAACAACAACAATAGAACAAATCCATAGGAACAAAACAAGAGGTTCAAAAACAATAGGAACAAAAACAATAGAACAAAACGATAGGAACAAAAACAATATACGTTCAAAAACAATAGGAACAAAACAATAGGAAACGAAAACAATAGAACAAAAACAATAGGAAACACACAATATGAAACAAAAACATGAGCAACAAAACAATAGGACCAAAATAACAGGAACAAAACAATAGAACAAAACAATAGGAACAAAACAATAACAAAATAACAAGATCAAAACAATAGAACAAAAACAATAGGAACAAAACAATAGGAAACAAAAACAACAGGAGCAAAATAACAGGAACAAAACAATAAAACAAAACAACATGAACACAAATAAGAGGATCAAAACAATAGAACAAATAACGGGAACAAAACAATAGGAACAAAAAAACGGGAACAAAAGAAGAAGAACAAAAACAACACTAGCAACAACCAATAGAACCAACAACGAAAGCAACAACAGCAGCAACTACTACTACTACTACCACCACCACCACCACCACCACCAACAACAACAACAACAACAACAGCAACAGCCTCAACCATCAACTATACTGGTACAAGTATCGTTCGCCTTGTTACTGATAACACCACCAGTGTGTCAGCCACTGATGTTCGTGAGGATACACACACACACACACACACACACACGCACACACACACACACACACACACACACACACACACACACACGCACGCACACACACACACACACACACACACACACACACACACACACACACACACACACCACACACACACACACACACACACACACACACACACTTTCTCTTCTTTAACTCTTTGCCAGGTCATTTACATAATGACGAAAGAATTGTTAGCCAGCACTTGTTTTTTTCCCCCACTACTAATTGGTCAGCGTTACACAGCGCTGAACAGTGTAGAAGTGGAGAGAAGCAAGCAAGCGCGGGCTAACAATTCTTCCGTCATTATATCGATGACATGCCAAAGACTTAAAAAAAAAAAAAGAAAAGAAAAAAGCGGGAAGGGGAGGAGGGGGGTGGGGAGGGAAGACGGGAGGGAGAGGAATACAATGAGAACATCAAATTAGGAAGATATATTCTAAAAGTTAAACTCTTCACTAGCAGGCCATGGGAACCATTGTAATCCCTCTTGAAGACAGAACTATTCATATTGCCTGTGCCTAGTCCTTTCGTCCGCTATATATATATATAAACAGCGCGCTTTCAACAGATGGTGTCTAATACACGTGGCATGGGATGGTCGATCCGTCTCTCTCTCTCTCTCTGAGCTTTTGGGCGCACGCGCGCTCGAGTATGTTGTGTGTGTGTGTGTGTGTGTGTGTGTGTGTGTGTGTGTGTGTGTGTGTGTGTGTGTGTGTGTGTGTGTGTGTGTGTGTGTGTGTGTGTGTGCGTGCGACGCAGAAAAAGAGTTGGGAAGTTGTGAGTGAAAACCTGTGTACCGATGGAATAGTTTGTGCCGGCTGACAGGCGAGGACACAGAAAGGTCAGTTGGCAAGCAGTCCAGCAATATTACACATCGCACCTAATGCCAGGGAAAGGTCAGAGAGAGAGAGAGAGAGAGAGAGAGAGAGAGAGAGAGAGAGAGAGAGAGAGAGAGAGAGAGAGAGAGAGAGAGAGAGAGAGCAGAGAGAGAGAGAGAGAGAGAGAGAGAGAGAGTTCTTCGTTGTCGCTTTCACTTGTTTTTCTTAATGATGATAAGCAAAGTAATATTGTTACTACAACTACAACACTGAACTACTAATAATGGTGCTGCTGGTGCTGCTACTGCTGCTGCTGCTGTCATTATTACTGCTACTCGCTATGCTGCTGCTGCTGCTGCTACTACCACCGCCTTCACTGCTCCTGGTGGTAGCACTCTGATGCTGCTGATGCTGCTGCTTTTTTGCTGCTGCTGCTGCTGCTGCTGCTATTGCTTCTCAACACTACTACTAATCGTAATAACAAACCAACATCAATATTGACAGAAATAACATGTCCATACTACAAGAAATGACACGTTATTCAACCAGGAAAATCCGCTTCCCACGAACGGCGACATAACAAGAGGAGCAGTGTGATCCACGTGGCAGTGCGAATGTTATAATCAAGGATGCTGTGACATCACCCACCACTCACAGACGCGGCCTGGCCGGAAGAGACACGGTATCTGACGTTTCCATAAGCTGTATCCGGCCTTCCTGGCTCAGCCCAGCAATTCAGTCACAGAGAGCCAACGGTCCGCCATGACCGGAAACTTGGTTACAATCCGGTGTTACACTGGCCCTACTGACAGAGTTACGATGTCCGCGCAGGCTTGTAACTGACGCTACGCTGGTGACGGTGGCACAAAGGTTGGTCGCTGCTGTTTTTTTGCGTCGTGAATACTGACAGTATTGAGGAGCAAAGGTTGACCTTCAACGGTCAGTTTTAGAGCAAGGAGACTGAAGGCGGAAATTGAAGCAAATTTTTAAAAATAAAAGATATTATGTCTGCAGACAACACAGACAAACAGATGACTGTCTGTCTGTATTGTCTGCGGGAATATCTTTTCTTTTTCAAAAGTTTAATGGTCAGTTAGAGTGAAGTGATTTCTGCTTATTGTATCATTTACCTCATGTCATCGATTAGACTGTTCTTTTTTCTTTCTTCAGCTGCTATGCTACTATGTCTCTATGTTTTCCTTTGATCGCCACATCATTTCTGTGGACCTCAGCCCCTGTCGGTTATTTTGCGTGTCCTTCTTTCCCTGATCTTGAGATGTTCCTTTGCCGTGTCCACTGCCCTCCGACCAGTCAGTGTTCTGGCAGTCTTTCCCTCTGGCCGAACTGACCTCACGGCCTCGCTTCCTGACTCCTCAAGCATGGGCAGTAACCCGCTTTGGCCACATAGTGCTCCTCAAAGATGGGCAGTAACCCGCTTTGGCCACATAGTGCTCCTCAAGCATGGGCAGTAACCCGCTTTGGCCACATGGTGCTCCTCAAGGATGGAGTTCAAGGCTAGCTGCGACCTTGCTTGGAGTCCCGTAAAGCGCGTTGCCAATGGCACCAGGTGATACTCCATCGATTCCACTGAGCCAGTGCTGATATGATGTACCAGTAGAAGTCAGAGTAGCTTTGGGATCAGCATGAACTGCACACAGCAGACTTTGTATTTATTAGGAAGGCCACACTGATCTAAAACCTTTCTTCTGTCATTTGCTTGATTTCTCTTCCTCTCTTCGTGTCCTGCCACGGGTCGTCATAACACCTCCCAAGGTTCTTTACTGGCTCTTCTGTTACTGGTGGCGTAGTTTGATTTGCTACACTGAACGAAATTGTTTCAGCTACTTTTACTCTGCGCTGGGACATACTTTGCGGTTTATTTGATTTAAAACTCATCCTTAATGAAACAGTGAACTTTTGTCTAACTGCTTCAGTATTATGTGTACTTTATTTGTCTTGGTGGAAAGTACTGTTGTGCCATCCATGCAGGCTGTTAGAAGGGCATTATATACCCGTTCCCGAGGCCTGCTGAATCTACATTACTCATAGATGCTTTCAGCATGACCTCCATGACCAACCCAATCAGTATAGGAGAAACTGCACAGTCCATTACCGTGCCAACTTCCAGACAAATCCAACACATTGTGCATTCCTTTGCGGAGAATCTCCGTCAGAAGTCATGGAAGCAAGCTCCTCAACATTTCTCGGATGTTCTTTCAAACATGATATATTTCGAGGGCCAGTTGAATCTTCGTGTGTGAAGTTGAACCATGCGCATTTGTCAGATCGAGCCAAACCACGTCGAGGTGCTTTTCTCTGCTTTTTAGCTCTTTGGATTGCTTCTTTAAAAGATAGTGGGATGTTCTACAGAGGCAGACACTCCTGAAATGTCTCCGCTCTGGACTGGCAAATTCAAGTACTCCTTTTCTTTAACGTATCTTGTCAGCCTAGCCGCCATGATAGAGGAAAAGATTTCCCTCTCAATGTTCAGAAGGGGTAGTGATCTAAACTAGTTGATGTCCGTCTGTTCTTTTGGAGGCACACTCCATCGTTTAGCATCCTCTGGATCCTGATCTTCATGTTCCTTCATTTTATCATTTTATGGAGCCACTCAAGGACGTTTCAACATTTCTAATGTAGCAGATACGGTATTCCATTAGATCCAGGCGAAGCTTTGACGATAGCTTTTTTTTTAAAACCACTTTCCTCACCTTATCTAGCGTTGGTGTCTCTCACACACACACACACACACACACACACACACACACACACACACACACACACACACACACACACACACACACAAATACACACACACACGCGCACGCACGCACGCGCACACATACACACACACAGGCGCACGCGCACGTGCACGCGCACGCGCACGCGCATGTACGAGCGAGCATAAGCACAAATATCTTGCCAGTACATTTCCTGTTATCGTAGTGTTAGCTCACCTTTTGCTTCACACTGCAAAAAAGTCAGCTTCATTTTATGTATGATAACGAGTTCACAACTCATGTGAACACACACACACACACACACACACACACACACACACACACACACACACACACACACACACACACACACACACACACACACACAACACACACACATTCATTGATTCTCTCTCTCTCTCTCTCTCTCTCTCTCTCTCTCTCTCTCTCACACACACACACACACACACACACACACACACACACACACACACACACACACACACACACACACACACACACACACACCACACACACACACACACACACACACACACACACACACACACACACACACACACACACACACACACACAGAGGCATGCATGCATGCACGCACACACACACACGCATACACGCATACACACATACACACACACACACACACACACACACACACACACACACACACACACACACACACACTGGCAAAAGCGCACAAACGCATACATTTCATCAGCAGTTATCAGCCGTTTGACGCAGATACGACATCGTCAGCGTTCCCTTCTTTTTCCCTTCATTACACACAGTGTGGATTTACTCCACCCAAGATGCCAGAGACGTTAAAAAGCAACAGCAGTGGAAGAGATGACTGTAGCTTTCCAATCCTCCAGGCGATGAAGGAAGAGCAGTTGGAAGCTGGTGTGTTGCTGCTGTTGGTGGTGGTCTTGATGGTGGTGGTGGTGGTGTCGGTGGTGGTGGGGGTGGGGTCGTGGGGTGGTGGTGGTGGTGGTGAGGGTGGTTTGTCCGTTCATTTGTTGTGCTAAGGGTTTGCAGTATTTGTGATTGATGTTTTCTGTGTTTTGGATGGGAAGAAGAGGGGATGGGGGGGTGGGAGAAATGGCGGGTTTGTTTGTGGGGTATGCCGAAGTTGTTGCTGTTGTCGTTGTTGTTATTGTTGTTGATGTAGCTGCAGCTGCTGCTGCTGCTGTTATTGCTTAAGTTGATGACAGAGGTAATGACAGTAGTGATGATCGTAACAATAGAATGGCTCCGATTTTATTTCTGGTGATCGTGCTGCTGTCGCTACTGCTGCTGCTTCTGATGTTGCTAATGAAATGCTGCTGCTGCTGCTGCTGCTGCTGCTGCTGCTGCTGCTGCTGCTGCTGATGATGATGATGATGATGATGACACATCATCATCATCACCATCATCATGCCGATGCCGATTTTCCTTCTCTCTTCCGGATATGTTCCACATCTTCGCCAGTGACAAAACTAGCAAACAACATCTGTTTGGGGTGTTCTCTCTCTCTCTCTCTCTCTCTCTCTCTCTCTCTCTCTCTCTCTCTCTCTCTCTCTCTCTCTCTCTCTGTCACACACACACACACACACACACACACACACACACACACACACACACACACACACACACACACACACACACACACACGCACACACACACACACACACACCACACACACACCTCATTACCTAACGTGTGTACTTGAACCCACGTTCTTCTATCCACACCTTGCCCGAGACCCAGATCCTGAAGGTCAGATCCAGATCAGGAACAGCCGGGTATAACAGCCAGGATGGCTACCATCTGCTGTCCACGACAGAGGACCAGGCGATCATCACGATGCTGGGAGGTGGATTCCTCCGAGTCGGACACAGCGCGTGTTCAGTGACTTCCATAGCGGTGAGTTGGCAGCACGCCCTCTGCGCTGCTTCCTCAGGGACGGCGAACACCTCTGCAGCGTTGCCCCCTCTACCTACCAGAACCCCGGGCAGAAATTTCTTTCTCTGCAGACACAGCGAAAACACAGAAGTTCCTTGTCCCTGTGGAGAGAACCTCCAGCACCTGTATGTCTTTCTCTGAGCCAACCAGAACTCTTATCTAGACATGGGTCTTTCTCTGAGCCAACCAGAACTCTTATCTAGACATGTGTCTTTCTCTGAGCCAACCAGAACTCTTATCTAGACATGTGTCTTTTTCTCTGAGCCAACCAGAACTCTTATCTAGACATATGCCTTTCTTTCTCTGAGCCAACGAGAACTCTTATCTAGACATATGACTTTCTCTCTGTGCAAACGACAACTAGACTTATCTAGACATATGCCTTTCTATCTGAGCAAACAACAAACACTTATCTAGACATGGGCCTTTCTTTTTTCTGAGCCAACGAGAACGCTTTTCCAGACAACCATATGCCTTTCTCTCCGTGTAAGCGACAACACTTATCTAGACATGTGTCTTCTTCAGAACTCCTGTTCTTCTTCTTCTTCTTATTAGACATGTGTCCTCTGAGCCAGCGAGAACTCTTATCCCCTCTCTTCTTCTTTCTTCTTCCTTCTCCTCCTAAAAGCTGGTGCTCCTCAAAAATCTTCTAGTTCTTTCATCTTCTTGCCTTCTTCCCTCTGTCCTTAAAACCTGGTGCACTCAAAAATGAGTAGTTTCACATGTCCTTTCCCTCTGTGCAAACCACAACGCTTTGTAAACACTATAACACCTATAAGCTTAGCTTACTGGTGTTCAAATTTTTTCACATTTTGTAAAGCTACGTGATTGTAAAGCGGAAAATAAATTTATTTAAACCAGACATGTGCCGTTCTCTGTGTGCAAACGACAACACTTATTCAGACATGTGCCGTTCTCTCTGTGCAAAACGACAACACTTATTCAGACATGTGCCTTTCTCTCTGTGCAAACGACAACACTTATTCAGACATGTGCCTTTCTCTCTGTGCAAACGACAACACTTATTCAGACATGTACCTTTCTCTCTGTGCAAACGACAACACTTATTCAGACATGTGCCTTTCTCTCTGTGCAAACGACTCTCTGTGCAAACGACATCACTTATTCAGACATGTGTGTCTTTCTCTCTGTGCAAACGACAACACTTATTCAGACATGTGCCGTTCTCTCTGTGCAAACTTCACTTACCCAGACATCGCAGATTGGGATTCTTTTCTTTATCGTCTGAACTCAGCTCGGTGACGAAGATACGCCACAAAAACAAATCGAACGTTATCTGGATAAATTAAATAAAAGTAATGCCGTGATCATTGCTTGCTTTTATTTTATTCATTTTTTCCCATCTTGATATGAATGGCCATGGGAAATAATCGACAAGTACAAAATGAAGTGTACAGCTGCGTTGGGATCAAATTGTCAACGTCTTACGGAACACGATTAGAATCATATATGTGTGAGACAGTTTTGCGACCGCATGAAGAAAGTCTCCACAATGTCACTTTACCTCTCCCCTCAGCCCTCCCTGTATGTATTCCATACGTTCAGTTATCCTCTCCGCGTGTGAACGTCTCTTTAATTTCAAGCTCTCCAGAGATATCGCTCAACAAGAACGATAACGCTGTCAAGTTATTTATAACTTGTACCGGCTATTTCAGTCACATCCCGTTTCAAGTTTTACATGGCAGATTTCAATTAACGTATTACCACTGGAAGATGGGACGCCTAGTGTTTATTCTTCGTATCAAGAGGCTTAAAAGGGTGTCTTTTGATGCATTGCTGAGTGCATGCAGACAGCTAGGTATTTTTTTGTTTTTTGTTTTTTATTCTTCCTAGTTTGTTTCACCTTTTATACTTTTTACTATCAATTTAGTAACGTTCCCACTTCAGCTTTCACTCATATTGTTCCCACTTCAAAATGAATTATTCCTACCTTTTCGACCCATTCCAACATGTGTCTGCCGCTGCCTGTGGTAAGGTCAGCACCAGACACGACAGAGTGCAGGGCACTAGATCAGACAGTCTGCACTATCAGCACCAGACACGACGGAGTGCAGGGCACTAGATCAGACAGCCTGCACTATCAGCACCAGACACGACAGAGTGCAGGGCACTAGATCAGACAGCCTGCACTATCAGCACCAGACACGACAGAGTGCAGGGCACTAGATCAGACAGTCTGCACTATCAGCACCAGGCACGACAGAGTGCAGGGCACTAGATCAGACAGCCTGCACTATCAGCACCAGACACGACAGAGTGCAGGGCACTAGATCAGACAGTCTGCACTATCAGCACCAGGCACGACAGAGTGCAGGGCACTAGATCAGACAGTCTGCACTATCAGCACCAGGCACGACAGAGTGCAGGGCACTAGATCAGACAGTCTGCACTATCAGCACCAGGCACGACAGAGTGCAGGGCACTAGATCAGACAGTCTGCACTATCAGCACCAGGCACGACAGAGTGCAGGGCACTAGATCAGACAGTCTGCACTATCAGCACCAGGCACGACAGAGTGCAGGGCACTAGATCAGACAGTCTGCACTATCAGCACCAGGCACGACAGAGTGCAGGGCACTAGATCAGACAGCCTGCACTATCAGCACCAGACACGACAGAGTGCAGGGCACTAGATCAGACAGTCTGCACTATCAGCACCAGGCACGACAGAGTGCAGGGCACTAGATCAGACAGTCTGCACTGCAAGCTTTCACCTTTGTCAGAAAAAAAAAGAAAATCAGCAACTTTGTTATCAGAGGAGAAGCCGGAAGGTCACGCAGTGGATAAGCCGGAAGGTCACGCAGTGGAGAAGCCGGAAGGTCACGCAGTGGAGAAGCCGGAAGGTCACGCAGTGGAGAAGCCGGAAGGCACGCAGTGCAGAAGCCGGAAGGTCACGCAGTGGAGAAGCCGGAGTGGAGAAAGCCGGAAGGTCACGCAGAGGAGAAGCCGGAAGGTCACGCAGTGGAGAAGCCGCAGAGGAGAAGCCGGAAGGTCACGCAGTGGAGAAGCCGGAAGGTCACGCAGTGGAGAAGCCGGAAGGTCACGCAGTGGAGAAGCCGGAAGGTCACGCAGTGGAGAAGCCGGAAGGTCACGCAGTGGAGAAGCCGGAGTGGAGAAGCCGGAAGGTCACGCAGAGGAGAAGCCGGAAGGTCACGCAGTGGAGAAGCCGCAGTGGAGAAGCCGGAAGGTCACGCAGTGGAGAAGCCGGAAGGTCACGCAGTGGTGGAGAAGCCGCCGCAGTGGAGAAGCCGGAAGGTCACGCAGTGGAGAAGCTGGAAGGTCACGCAGTGGAGAAGCCGGAAGGTCACGCAGTGGAGAAGCCGGAAGGTCACGCAGTGGAGAAGCCGCAGTGGAGAAGCCGGAAGGTCACGCAGTGGGAGAAGCCGGAAGTGGAGTCACGCAGTGGAGAAGCCGCAGTGGAGAAGCCGGAAGGTCACGCAGTGGAGAGCCGCAGTGGAGAAGTCACGCGGAAGGTCACGCAGTGAGAAGCCGGAAGGTCACGCAGTGGAGAAGCCGGAAGGTCACGCAGTGGAGAAGCCGGAAGGTCACGCAGTGGAGAAGCCGGAAGGTCACGCAGTGGAGAAGCCGCAGTGGAGAAGCCGGAAGGTCACGCACGCAGTGGAGAAGCCGCAGTGGAGAAGCCGGAAGGTCACGCAGTGGAGAAGCCGGAAGGTCACGCAGTGGAGAAGCCGGAAGGTCACGCAGTGGAGAAGCCGGAAGGTCACGCAGTGGAGAAGCGGAAGGTCACGCAGTGGAGAAAGCCGCAGTGGAGAAGCAGTGGAGAAGCCGGAAGGTCACGCAGTGGAGAAGCCGGAAGGTCACGCAGTGGAGAAGCCGGAAGGTCACGCAGTGGAGAAGCCGGAAGGTCACGCAGTGGAGAAGCCGCAGTGGAGAAGCCGGAAGGCCACGCAGTGGAGAAGCCGGAAGGTCACGCAGTGGAGAAGCCGGAAGGTCACGCAGTGCAGAAGCCGGAAGGTCACGCAGTGCAGAAGCCGGAAGGTCACGCAGTGCAGAGCCGGAAGGTCACGCAGTGGAGAAGCCGGAAGGTCACGCAGTGGAGAAGCCGGAAGGTCACGCAGTGGAGAAGCCGGAAGGTCACGCAGTGGAGAAGCCGGAAGGTCACGCAGTGGAGAAGCCGGAAGGTCACGCAGTGCAGAAGCCGGAAGGTCACGCAGTGGAGAAGCCGGAGGTCATGCAGTGGAGAAGCCGGAAGGTCATGCGGAATAAGCCCGCTGTATTCCTGCGTCAGTTGACTGGGAACCGTTCTCACTGTGAAAGATCCTGTCGTGTTTAAATGAACGTCTGACGGTCACACTTCTCCTCTCTGGAAGAGATCTTGTAAGACTTATTAAATGCTCATCATTTGGTCGAAC
>JADBJO010000162.1:57500-62500 GCA_016801955.1 Conus betulinus
CACACACACACACACATTGGCGGCTAGTTTGTTCGAACGCGGCGGGCACATATGTGTGTGTGTGTGTGTGTGTGTGTGTGTGTGTGTGTGTGTGTGTGTGTGTGTGTGTGCGTGCGTGCGTGCGTGCGTGCGTGCGTGTGTGTGTGTGTGTGTGTGTGTGTGTGTGTGTGTGTGTGTGTGTGTGTGTGTGTGTGTGTGTGTGACAGAGACAGAGACAGAGAGAGAGAATGAGCGCGAGAGAGAGAAAGACAGACAGACAGACAGAGATAGAGATAGAGAGAGCATGACTATCCCGTTCTGTGGAATCCCTTCACAACAGTGCAGTCGATTCTGTTCGAGTGCAGTGAAGGATAACGAGCTAGCGGGATACTGCTTTCATGGGGGAAGAGGGGTGGTGGAGGGGAGTAGGGGAACACAGAAAAAAGGAAATCGGAAACGAACGGGAGTTATGGAGGAGGGGAGGGAGTACGTCCTTTAATTCGTAACCCATCCTCACCCCCCTACCCCCGCTCAACCCCTCCTTCCACTCCCCGCTTCACCCTTTCGTCCCCAAGTACACCTCATCATCTTCCTCCTCAGGACGCATCAAACGAGGAAAAGAAGTGGACGCACTGCAGGAAATTTCCTCCTGTGACACATGAGTGTGATTGACTGAACAGCATGGGGTTTGATACTAAAGCACTAGTGAGGCACAGTGCTTAGATGGTTGGGACGAATACAGTGTGTGTGTGTGTGTGTGTGCGTGCGTGCGTGCGCGCGCGCGCGCGTGTGTGTGTTTGTGTGTGCGTGTGTTTGTGTGTGTGTGTGCGTGTGTGTGTGTGTGTGTGTGTGTGTGTGTGTGTGTGTGTGTGTGTGTGTGTGCGTGCGTGTGTGTGTGTGTGTGCGCGTGCGTGCGTGTATGCGTCTGTGTGCGTGCCCGCGGTCACACACACACACACACACACACACACACACACACACACACACACACACACACACTCCCCCTTCCCTCCTCTCCTCACCACACACACACACACACACACACACACACACACACACACACACACACACACACACACACACTGACTGACTGAAACCATTTACTGTCAGATTAATATAGTGTTGTACTGACACACACACACACACACACACACACACACACACACACACACACACACACACGCACGCACGCACACACACACACACACACACACACACACACACACACACACACACACACACACACACACGCACACGCACACACAACACACATACAGAGAGAGAGAGAGAGAGAGAGAGAGAGAGAGAGAGGGGGGGGGGGGGGGGCCTGCTCATGCGTCACACGGAAAAGACAAACAGACCGGCCGAGTCGATAACTGAACCGGAAAGTGAGCCATTACTCCACATTCGTGGAACTCTTTGGTGTCTTCCTGTTTCCGGTAGTAGTAGAGTTAGGTCGTTGCCACTCTCCTTGGCTTGTTACAAACCATTTCTGCTTCCTGCGCAGCTGTGCTCTGGGTCCACGTCGGCCCAGTGGCCACGATAGAAGTACTGAGTTCGCAGTCAGGCGCTACGAGTTCAAATCCCGCAGGCACGTAGCGCAAAGGTAGCCATTTCGTTTGCACATATTTACGTGTTGGCGTCCTCGTGGTCTGAGTGTAGTGTGGGGTTTGGATGCTTATCCTTCTGTGCCGTATTACTTGCGGTGGTGCAGGCCCTAAACTCAGTGTGAATATACAGTGCGCAGTGTGAGGTTACTTGAAACAAGCAGACACCCAGACTTATGTTATTAGCTCTCTCTCTCTCTCTCTCTCTCTCTCTCTCTCTCTCTCTCTCTCTCACACACACACACACACACACACACACACACACACACACACACAGATGCATATACATACACACATATACACAGAGAGACAGAAACACATACAGACAGAGAAACAGAGACACACGCACGCACGCGCGCGCGCGCGCACACACAGGCACAATTCTCTCTCTCGATCAGTTTCTCTCTCTGCTCAAGAGAACGCGCGCGCGCGCGCGTGTGTGTGTATATATATATGTGTGTGTGTGTGTGTGTGTGTGTGTGTGTGTGTGTGTGCGTGCGTGCGTAGCCGCGCGTGTCTGTGTGTGTGTGCGTGCGTATGTGCGTGCGTGCGCGCGCGCGTATGTGTGTGTGAGTGTGAAGTCGAATACTCTTCCAGTGAGTAGACACACCAGTGACAGTACAGTATGAGACCGAGACAGACCACACGGGGCAGTAAAACTAAAACCCTGACCAGACCTCTGCTTCTCTCCTGCTGGACATCTTTCCCTTTCCCCCCGCCTGAGACCGTTTAATTTTCCTTGTTCCCTGTTTGACACAGGGGTGGAGAGTGTCATTTTCCCACCTGATTACACCCTGTGTAGAGGCAGCGAAGCCGTGCACAAAGCAAGCGAACGTCACACAGACAAAGGGGACTGCGGGCTGTTCCCCCGCCAGACTGATCCTCCCAGGGAAGGTCATCGCCATGGATGCTGTTCGGATACTCTCTCTCTCTCTCTCTCTCTCTCTCTCTCTCTCTCCCAGGTGTCATGAGGAAAAATTACACACCCCTCACCAAATGTGCCCCCCCCCCCCCCGCCCACCCCCTGGTGAGATCGGATCGCTCCTTTGTTTGTCAGCACTGTTGACACAAGCCGTAGTGCTGTCGACAGCTGATGATGAGGCTGTGTAGGCCTACTTGACCTGCTAGCTAAGGGTGTCAAGCGCCATGTCAAGAGTCTTCCCAAGACTCAACCGTGTGTGCGCTATTCCTCGCTATCAATGCCCGAAGTGGAACCAGCTGGCTGCCAGCCGGCCCAGACAGTGACAGACAGCCACCTGGCCCTGAAGGAAAACTGACAGCCCTCAGAGACTGACGGCTGGTATGACGTATTTCGTTTGATTTATCGTTCCTGTCCTTCACTTCCAAGTTCCATCTTTCCCTTCCGCCACACATTCAGCAGGGACCGGAGGGAGGGTGGTGGTCAGCAAGGGAACCTCACTATCCAGAGAGGAGTGTGAAAGGGTGGGAGGAGGGAGAGGGTGGGTTGGGGATAGGAAGGGGGAGTGGGGTGAAGTCCGGGCACCGTCTGCCTTATTTGCTGATGGCAGGATTCTATGCGCGTCTGCGGTGCCTGTGGCCTTCACCTTTACCTACACCACCTCCATCCACCGCGGCCTGCCACCCCCGCCTCACCCCATCCCCCCTTCCCCACTATGATCCGCGATCGCTTTCTTTTGTCTTTTCTCTCTTCTTCTTCTCTACTACTTTTTTGTTGTTGTTGTTGTTGTTGTTAGTGTCGTTGTTTGTTGTTTTTCGTTGTTGTTGTTTTTCGTCTACCCGCTGAGACCAATCTGCTTCGACAAAAACGGGCAGGGAAGGGAGGAAGATAAGGTTTGTGCGTGTGTGTGTGTGCGTGTGTGTGTGTGCGTGTGTGTGTGTGTGTGTGTGTGTGTGTGTGTGTGTGTGTGTGTGTGTGTCTGTCTGTCTGTGTGTCTGTCTGTGTCTGTGTATGTGTGTGTGTGTGTGTGTGAGAGAGAGAGAGAGAGAGAGAGAGAGGGGGTGGGGGGGGGGACACACTTTGGACTGGCTCAAGCCCAGAGCTGAAAGGGCCAAAGCCTGACATACGAGGGGCAGGGGCTGGGCTGGCTGACAAAGGAACGTCACGACAGCAGAATAAATTGACATCCCATCACCAGAGGGACAGCGCGGGTGGATCGGGAAAGTTGAAGGAGAGGGGGAGGGAAAGAGACAGACGCCTGCAAAACAAGCAAAGCGACCAGACGAGCGGGATGGGAGCGGCTAGATAAGGTGAGGTTACACTTGGGTCTAAGGCCCACAGTCATGATGATGACACAGACGGGAATCTCCATCAGTCCAGTGCGGTGGGGCCAGTGTTTGATTGGGGGTGGGAACGTGCAATATTACTCTGACCCCACCAGACAGACAACAGGTCAAGATTTTTTTTTCACTAGGTACCTGTGGGATTCGACCGCGAGTTGGACTGACTGCGAGCTCGCACGCACGTACGCACGCACGCACGCACCACACACACACACACACACACACACACACACACACACACTCTCTCTCTCTCTCTCTCTCTCTCTCTCTCTCTCTCTCTCTTAAGCGCGCCCCGCTGCCTACACACACACACACACAAGCGCGCGTGTGTACGCGCGCGTGCACACACACGCACACACACACAGACGCGCGCGCGCGCGCGCGCGCAAAACACACACACACACATACACACACACATGCGCGCGCGCGCAAACACGCACACACACATGCACACACACACGCGCGCGCGCGCGCGCGCGCATACACACATACGAACCTGCAGAGAGAGAGAGAGAAGAAGAAGAAGAAGAAGAAGAAGATACACCAGAAGGTACGAACAAACCAGCTGGGAGCAGTCCTGTACCACCCTTGGAAGCCTGCGCTATGTTCACATGGGGTGCAGGCAGGCACAGGACATTCCATTAAGACGTCACGAGACATAACTGCTCCCTGGTAGATGCCATTGTGTAATGGCCACTGAACCTCCACGAGAGCTTTCCCATGGGTGTACCAGCCCATATTCATGACAGCAGAGCCCACCAGCGAAGAATGTCACCATCAAGCAACTACCATGTGCATCTCGCAGCCTCACTCGTTGCTGTTCCGCTGACAGGTGAAGACAGTACAACTCCAGACACGGCCAAGCTTTCGCCATGAGGTCTTACATGCCCTCTGAAGAGAATGCCGGATTACAGTCTTTCCTGCTATCAACAGGACTTTCCCTGCGGTCAGTAGATCTCTCCACACCGTCACTGGGCCTTGCCCAGAGTCAAGGCAGACGAAGTAAAGATACACCCGAACGTGCGGGTGGGACTCAAAGAAGTACTGTCCTCAACTGCCGAACAAACCAGCTGGGAGCAAACCCATGGAAGCCTGCGCTGTGTTCACATAGAGTGTAGGCACACTCAAGGCATTTTATTAAAACGTTAAGGA
>JADBJO010000162.1:72500-75000 GCA_016801955.1 Conus betulinus
ACAGTCGGGGCCTACGACTTGATCTTGAGTTTCCCTCTCTCTACAAGTATGATCTGCTCCAGTCTGATAAAAAGCAAACATGCGGGAGGTCAGCTAGCCAGGAGGTGTGTTGACTTTGCCAGGTGTACTGTTTAACGTGCCATCTGGGGATACTCACAGCGAGTGGATGTACCTCTCAGCCCTCTGAGCCGTACTCTCTCTCCAGCCTTCAGTATCTTAGCTCTGAAGATCTAATGCGAGATCTGAACCTTCAACTCAGGCCCGTCCTACTACCCGCCGCTCATTCCTCATCAAAATGGATGGTAGTCAAACCCGAGAATTAGAAACCACTTGAATCACTTCTGTAGACTTTAGCCTAACGCTGAGGTGAAAGATGTTTCAATGCAATATGCTGTTTATAGCAATTTATGTTTATCATTACTAAAGACACGACTTAACGTTGATAAGTGTTGTGGTTTAGTAGTAACAATACGCACGACTAAAAAAAAAAAAAAAAGCATAGAATCAAAGCTTAATGCCGCAGAACGTGCAACATAACATTGCAAGCATTGCGAAGTACCATATCTTAATGATAACAGAGCATACGACTTACGATTGCATAGTATCATCATTTAAAAGGCACGGAAGACATAACGTGAAGCTGCATAGCCTCATAGCTCTTTGGAAGCAGGACACGCGACACGAATTGCATGCATCATAGTTTTATGATAAAGGTATACACAATATAGCATTATATGGTATTATAGCTCAATATTAACAACACACACGAAATGACGTCGCCGTAGAATCACAGATTAATGATAGAGAACACACAATATAACATCAGATAAAATTAATGCTTAAAGACAGTCGAACTCAGACGTAACATTGTAAAGAATCATAGCTTAATAATAGATAATCCACCACACCATTGCATATAATCATAACTTAATAATAAATACGTAAGATAATGTTACCAAAGAATCATAGTTTAATGTTAATAGACCCTATATATAACATTACTTAGTATCATGGCTTGATAATAATCAAATACACAATATAACATTGCGTGTAACGATAGCTAGATAGTAATAGAAACAACTTAAAAGTGCGTAGCATGATCGAATAATGATAGCAGAACACGTGACTCAATAGTGTGTCATTTCATAGCTTAATGCTGATAGAACACGCAACATGATATTGTACATCATAGCTTACTGATGGTAGGACGGTAACATTATATTGTATATCATAGCTTATGATGATAGGACACACAACATGATATTGCATATCATAGCTTATGATGATAGGGACACACACATGATATTGCATATCATAGCTTATGATGATAGGACACGGTAACATGATATTGCATATCATAGCTTATGATGATAGGGACACACAAAATGATATTGTATGTCATAGTTTGCTGACGATAGGACACGCAACATGATATGATACATCGCTGCTTAATGATGATAGAACACGTAAAATGATATTGCATATCATAGCTTATGATGGTAGGATATTGTATATCGTAGCTTATGATGATAGGATATTGTATATCGTAGCTTAATGCTGATAGAGCATGCAACATGATATTTTATCACATAACTTAATGACAGAGAGAACACACAACATGGCATAGCAACATAGTGCTGCAAATCGTAGAGCTGCATAGCATAGTGCAGCACAGTATAGCGTTGTGTAGCATGAACAAAAGTGTAGCGTAGATAAGACAATATCGTAGAGAACAACATACTTCAACATTGCATTGCGCGAGACAGAGAGCCAAACATGGCATTGCACAGGGCATAACAGTTTAGCACTGCATACAAAAACACACAGCAAAGCGTCTTTGCACAGGACAGCGTAGCATGGCACAGATATAGCATAGCTCTAGCATTGCATAGCGCAATACAACATAGCTTTAGCATTGCATAGCACAATACAACATAGCTTAGCATTGCTTCGTACAGGACAGCACAACTTATTATACTCCAAAGAAATAAAAACAGCTTTGTGCAAAATCGCATAGGATAGCTTAGCATTGTATTGCACGGGACTGCATAAATTAGGATGGTATTGTACAGAACAGCGTAAATTAGCATTGCATTGCAGGAATAGTATAGCTTAGCATAGCGTAGTACAGAACAGTATATGATATTAGCACTGCATGGCATCGGGCAGCATATCTTTATATTGCATTGTACAGGACAACGTAGGTTTGGATTGCACAGCATCGGTATTGTTCGTCATTGCATTGCACATGACAGCTTAGCGTTGCATTGAACGGGTCAGCATGGTTTAGAATTGCATTGCACAAAACAGCAGCACTTAGCATTACACTGCACGGCACAGCATTGCACAGCATTATACCATAGCACAGGTCAGAGTAGCATGACAAGCATAGCTTGACATAGCATTGTACAGTTCAGCACAGCTGGCATTGCATCACATAGGAAATGGCATAGTGTATCGTTGTATAAGCTAGCATAGGTTAGCATAGCATTGCACAGGA
>JADBJO010000162.1:80000-87500 GCA_016801955.1 Conus betulinus
TCTCACTAGCTAAGACCTGTGTCAAAAATGTGACGATGAAAAAAAAAAGTCTGTATGATTCTTACTAGCTAAGACTAGTATCAAAAAGTGACGACGATAAAAAGTCTGTGTGATTCTTACTATACTAGTCACATAAAGTTAAGCACAGTTTACATGTACCCGCATAATTTCCAAAATATAAAAGCCACGATTTTGAAATTGCGAACAGATTTAATTCATTATCTTGTTCCAACGTACATTGAATTTCATTGGGATTCGAATCGAATGAACGGTTGATGATTTACAGACAATTAAACAGAGGATGGGTCGAAATCAAAGTTCGCAAAATCTGTTCAGTTCAAATTGAGGTCGGGACTATACGCCGGGAAGATCATCCTGTTGATGCCGGCCTGCACAAATGAAGTTTTCGGCCACCCGGGCCCTATGTGGCCGAGCATTGTCGTCTTGGAAGACTGCCATGGGTCCTATCCGTTGCATGGTCGGAACAACGAAAGGCGCCAGGATTTCATCCCGATAGCGGATGCCTGTGAGGTTTCCATCAATATGGTAGAGTGGTGTCTTGTGGTGGAGGCTGAAGGCACCCCATACCATAACAGATCCTCCCCCAAAGGCCCTGGTCTGGCGAACAGCTGCATCAATGTAACGTTGACCTGGGACCACTGTTGTTGGTTCCATCTCACATGACGATGGCAGAAAGCTCGGCGAGCCAGCCTATGGGCTGCTAGCAGTCGTGGTCGAACAGCTGGGCGACGTGATCTGAGGCCGAAGTGGTGAAGACGGTTTCGTATGGCTTGACGGCTGAGGATGGTGTTATTTGCCATACGAAGCTGCTTTGGATGCTGGTGGAAGTGGTATCCCGCTGCAATAGGGCCTGCCTCTCGATGAAACGATCTTCTCTGGGAGTAGTCTGCCTAGGCCGACTGACCGTGGCCTCTCTTCAACGCTGTTGGTCGCCCTAAAACGCTGATTCAGTCTAACAATAACTGAATGATGCACACCAAGTCGTCGCGCCACTTCAGCCTTTGCAATGCCATCTTGTATCCACGCAATCGCCCTGGTTTTGTCAAAGGTGCTAAGTTTTCTCGTGGTGGGCATGGTGAGAAAAGGGCTGACAGTAACCAACCCCGCGCTTAAACAGCCAAAAGAAGGGGCATAAAACTCACTTGAGAGACTGCTCTTGCACGGGAAAAAAGAATTTTTCATTTTACACACATCTTGTGTCGCCAGCAAGCTTGATGCAAAACAGGCACAGTTAACGCAACTTTGCACTTTTTATCCCGCGCGGTAACGAGGTCACCAAGACCCCGTGCGCACTACAGTTGACACAGGCTGGATTACACACTGCTGTGTGAGATTCCATCATTGGTTGCCGCATAACAAAGAAGTCTGTGTGATTCTTACTAGCTCAGACCAGTGTGAAGTGACCATTGTCACAGCCTCCTGCCCCCAGTCACATGCAACGACGGGCTTTTCATAAAACCGTTCCTTTATGGGTCCTTTACGGTTATGACGTATCCTTGTAGCATCATTAATTATGTGAATGTTTGTAAAAATTGATCTCATGAAGATCATTGACATGTCCACTTGTTATGCAGGTTGAGTATATTTTTGAATGACATTTCCTCGGTACCTAGCGGTCCAGTTGTAAGATCAGTGTCTGATTTTCTGCTGCCATGCCTGAATGTTTTGTAAACAACATTCGCCCGCAAGCACGCACGTGTGCACGCACGCACGCACACACAGATGCACAAACACTTTGACATGCACTCACTCTCTCACTCTCTCTCTCTCTCTCTCTCTCTCTCTCTCTCTCTCTCTCTCTCTCTCTCTCTCTCTCTCTCTCAGGTTACATTACATGACGATGAGTTCAGATTTGGTATTTTGAATATATCAGCACATAGTCAACGGTACAATGTGGTTTTTGACCCGCAGTCTGATATGCCCGCCATGTGAAAAGTCAAGTGATGACGAAATACACTTCCTGTTCTTCTGCTCTACTTTCAGAGACCTACGGCACGAACATAGTCCATTTGAATATGATGTAAATCCATGTCAGGTTCGTGTCACTCTATTGATGACGAATGAAAATAACATTTTTGTGTGGAATTTGTGCATGTATTTGTATAAAAGCCTTTACGAGGCGAGCTGTTATGGTTAGCTAACAAATGTATCGTCACGCTGATGACACATGGATACTGACATCCTAGTATGGAGTTAATATCTGGGTTAGTAGATTATGCTTCATGCACGTGTGTGTTGCAAATTGTATTTCATGCATTTGAGTATCATTTTGTTGTTATTGTTCATGCATTCGAGTATTATATTTGTGCTGATGTTGTTCTTACACTCATCATATTAAGTTTTGAATGTAATCCCCCTTCACAAGGGGCTGTGACCTATCTGTAAAGGTTTGATTTCATTTAATCTCTCTCTCTCTCTCTCTCTCTTACTCTCTCACACTCACACACACTCACACACACACACACACACACACACACACACACACACACACACACACACACACACACACACACACATCTCTACAGCACTGTCAGGATGATAACAGTCTGACATATACACAACGATAAACCAACTTAGTCCCAAAGTCGCCCGATTGGAAAACTAATCTATTCAAATCAAGAAAGCGAAATTTGATCCATAAACAGAAGATAGGATTCTTTGCTTTTCAAGAAGCAAAATATGGCATAAGGTACTTTTACATAATACTTTTCTTAACGGAACAATAGACCACTTAAAACTATGTCTATGAGACAGCCAAACGCCCCCCCCCCCCCTCTCTCTCTCTCTCTCTCTCTCCCCCTGAGATTAAGTCCCACTCTCCTATTCTCATTCTTTCCTCTCTTCCCCTCACATTCATTCTGCCTCCCCCCGCCCCCTTATTGAAAGTATGTCGTTCTGATAGATTTCTTCGTATTATAATGAAAACAAACACAACTATTACCACCCTCTCCTCCCCTCCTTTGTCTCCTCCGCCTCAAACACAGACAGACAGACAGACAGACAGACAGACAGAGAGGGACAAAGAGAGACAGGAACGGAGACAGAGATAGAGAATGAATGAATGAATGAACGAACGAACGAATGAATAAATGAATGAATGAATGATTTAGTACGTCAAGCTTTCGAAAACCCATTCATAAAAAAGGGGGAGCGGGGTAGGAATGACATCACGATGTGGAAAATCGAAGTAAAGCAACACATTTCACAACATATCATCGCGAAAAGGAACCTTTAATCGCGGAAACTGATGCACAGTATTGGTAATATCAGTACAATAATCATGATTTGTTCCCATGGTTTTGGTCGTCGACAGTCTCTGTGTGTTTCAAAGTTCACTTCCACATCTTCCTGGACAGTGACGAGGAAATGGCTCATTTTCCTAGCCAGTGATTCAAGGCCTGCCACAATGTCTCTGATAGTGACTGCACCCCATTGCACTCCCCGATGAACGGCTAGACTGATAGAGAGAGTGGAGAGAGAGACGCATGAACACATGCATGCGCACTCACTCACTCACCCCAACCCACACACACACACGCACGCACTCACGCACGCACGCACGCATGCACACACACAGGGAGAGGGGGGAAGATGCACGAACGCATGCATGTACACTCACTCAGAGAGAGAGAGACAGACAGACAGACAGAGACAGACACAGAAACATATAAGACACAGAGAGACGCAGACAGACACAGAGAGACTCAGAGAGACTTTGGGAAAGAAACTTTTGAGGCCTGGGATGCGTGCAAAGTTGCTGTGACACCGGTAAGAACTGTGTCTCATCCCACTGCGAGCGACGTATGTGCAGACACCAACATTCCTGGCATACCAGCTCCTGTGACGAGTGGACATTCCAGACAGGACAAGACAGGTAAAGGATGGAGGATGGGTTGGGTGGGGGGTGGGGTGAGGGGTGAGGGGAGTGGAGTGGAGGGAAGAGAAGGGGAGAGTGCGTAGGCGTATTAAAGGGTCGAACCACATCGAGACAGACAGACAGGCAAAGAGAGACAGACAGACAGAGAGACAGACAAGAGACGGACACACACACACACACGCGCGCGCGCGCGCGCAAACACACACACACACACACACACACACACACACACACACACACACACACACACACACACACACACACACACACAGACAGACAGAGAGAGAGAGAGAGAGGGGGGGGGGGGGGGGAACGCGCGCACGCACGCTGGTATGTACACACACACACACACACACACACACACACACACACACACACACACACACACACACACACACACACACACACACACACACACACACACACACACACACACACACACATACAGACAGACAACATACATGCATGACATACAACACACATACGCCCATCGAAAATCATGCGTAAGTGCTTGCGTATTTACGCTCACTCACATACATACTCACAAACAGACAGACAGACAGACAGACTCTGTGTGCGTGCGTGCGTGTGCGTGCGTGCGCGCGCGCGCGCGCGTGTGTGTGTGTGTGTGTGTGTGTGTGTGTTAGTGTTAGTTTGGATCATGGGTTGATAAAGCGATAGAAGGTTTTTGATCAAAGTTCGAGGTTCAATTCCTACCACAGATAGTAAGGTTTTCTCCTTGCAGTATGGTGTTGACACCAGTGCCCACAACAGATAGTAAGGTTTTCTCCCTGCAGTGTGGTGTTGACACCCCAGTGCCCACAACAGATAGTCAGGTTTTTCTCCCTGCAGTGTGGTGTTGACACCCAGCGCCCACCACAGATAGTAAGGTTTTCTCCCTGCAGTGTGGTATTGACACTTAGTGCCCACCACAGATAGTAAGGTTTTCTCCCTGCAGTGTGTTATTGACACTTAGTGCCCACCACAGATAGTAAGGTTTTCTCCCTGCAGTGTGGTTATTGACACTTAGTGCCCACCACAGATAGTAAGGTTTTCTCCCTGCAGTGTGGTATTGACACTTAGTGCCCACCACAGATAGTAAGGTTTTTCTCCCTGCAGTGTGGTATTGACACTTAGTGCCCACCACAGATAGTAAGGTTTTTCTCCCTGCAGTGTGTGTGTTGTTGACACCCAGTGCCCACCACAGATAGTAAGGTTTTCTCCCTGCAGTGTGTATTGACACTTAGTGCCCACCACAGATAGTAAGGTTTTCTCCCTGCAGTGTGGTATTGACACTTAGTGCCCACCACAGATAGTAAGGTTTTTCTCCCTGCAGTGTGTATTGACACTTAGTGCCCACCACAGATAGTAAGGTTTTCTCCCTGCAGTGTGGTGTTGCACCCCAGTGCCCACCACAGATAGTAAGGTTTTCTCCCTGCAGTGTGGTGGTGACACCTAGTGCCAGATCACAGCACCAAGCTAACGTTTTAGGAATTCTAACATGACTGAACGGAACGGGGGGGGGGGGGGGGGGGGGGGGGAACAACCTTACGCGCGCGCACACACACACACACACACACACACACACACCCGCACGCACACACGAACGCACGCACGCACGCACACGCACGCACGCACGCACGCACGCACGCACGCACGCACGCACACACACATACACACACACACACACACACATTCTAACAAAAGCTCGAAAAAACTTTAACTCTATTAAAGATTATTAGCAAGCTCAGAACACAGTTACTCTTTTGCACCTTTCTATTGCACTGGTTAGATCAAAATTAACGTATGCACGTGAGGTGTTCTTCAGTGCACCCAAATACTTACTGAAAAAACTTCAACGTATTGATTCTAAAGCATATAAGATAGCCATGGGACTACCAGTCCATGCCTCTTGTACAAAAGCATACAGTGCTGCTGGGATATCACCACTGGAAGAATATAGGAATCTTACATGCACCAAATTTGTTTAAAAGAAGTTCTACTACAGACAACAATATAGACCCTGAAATAAATATTAAATCAGATACTGATTTTCCCAAAAGGGCTAAAAAAAATATATCATCTCAAACGACTCTAAGAACATATACTTCCTCGATGTTAGAATCCTCAGATATCAAACTAACATCTACTGCAAAAAGATCTGTTTGTGTCTCCTAATTCTCCCTGGAAATTAATACGAGCACATTTTGATATTGAGCATACAGATTTAACAAAGGCTGAAAAAATACTCATTTATTATCATCCAATGTCAAAATGCATTTGCATGATCACTATTCCAACCCATTTTTAAGATATACACTGATGGATCATTAATCAATGAACATACAGGTGCAGCATACATTATCCCAGGCCTTAACAAAGCCAAGTCCTATTATCTCGGGAAAAAAAAAAAATCTATATCCACTGCTGAGTTAACTGCTATAAATATGGCTTTAAAGTTTGTTGTTGATTACCCTAAAATATTATTTAAAGTTGTTTTATGTGTAGATTCCAAGTCAGTTCTTACTGCAATGAAGAACTTTAAAGTTAAAAGCTTGACATGAGATGATCATTGGAATAAATAATTTAGTACATTTCCTCTCAGTCAGAGACACTGAAAAATAACATTTCTTGGGTGCCCTCCCACTGTGGGTTATATTATTATGAAAAGGTTGATGTTCTAGCAAAGAGAGGAGCAAAACGACCGTCAGGTTTGCATTTTTTTTTTAACTCCTCTATATCAGTGCAAGAGTGTTATACTTTGGCAGAAAAAGTACAATTTTCTCATTTTCATTTGATAGAAAGAGAAACTGGGTGTTTCGGTTTACACGATGAAATGAAAAATATTTATGAAAAGTTAAGTAAGTACGATCAAAACATTTGTCGTAGATGACAGATAAATTCCTTGATCTGTAGACGGAATTTGGATTGTTTTAAAACAAAGTATGTCAAAAATATACATTGTATATGTGGTCATAGCATATCAACTGATCACATTCTTTTGTGTAACTTAATGAAAAAAAAAAAATCATTCCAAATGCATCTGTACAGCCTATTCAAAATGTTTTCCTGTCAGCAAGTGAAAACATATCTTTTCTTTTTGCACTTAGCTAACAGTCCAATTGGCAAATATCTATAATAGATAAGAGTCAGTGGTGAGATAAGACAGAAGAGAAGAGTTATATGTTTCGGTTGGTTTTGTTGTTGTTGTTGTTAATGTTGTTGTTGTTGTTTGTTGTATCTTTAATTAAGTGGATTTTTTTACTTTTGTGTTATAGCTGTAGATAAGTTAATTCACTTGACTTGTTGTGTTAACCTTTTTCCCGGCCCCGACTTTCTCTTTTTTTTCGTTTAATATTACGTCATGTGGAAAGACGTAAAACAACAACAACAACAACAATAACACACACACACACACACACACACACACACACACACACACACACACACACACACAGTGACAGACAGACAGACAGACAGAGACAGAGAGAGAGAGAGACAGAGAGACAGAGACAGAGACACAGAGAGAGAAGACCTTGATAAATGAAAAGAAGTGGATGCAGCGTCATCTTCAGTGCAGTTACGACACACCATCGTGATGT
>JADBJO010000162.1:112500-122500 GCA_016801955.1 Conus betulinus
GGCTCAGAACAATGTCCTTATTGTGTCTTCGGTGTGTGTGAAATTCCACCACACCACAGCACAGACAAAAGTAGCAGTGACGGGTAGGGAGATCCACTGAAGCGAGCCAGCCTTTCACTTCATTTACACAAGATGGAAATGGCGACAGCTTCGAGTGAAAATACCAGTCATTCTTTTCACCAATCAGGACAGGTTACTATTTGTAGTGCACGACCAAAAAGAAAATATGATGATGATAATAATGATAATAATAAAGTACATAATTAACACAGTCAACGAGTTTTCACCTTCATCTGTTAATTGGTTAGTAGTTCGTCTAGCAGTCAGATTTAGTAAAATCTTGGATCTATTTTACGGGGAAAATGTGATATGAAGACGAAACGTGGCTCGAGAACAAATCTTGTCAACAAGTTCGGTATAGGCCTAGATCCGTCGTGCAGTTCGGGTTTAGAGGCAGAATCCTGCTCACAGTGTTCACCATCACGTTGAACTGCGTGCCTGTTACGCACAACGTTCCAAAAAGACGACAAGATTTGTTCCAGGGACGCATCTTGTGTCTGCCCCTCTCGTCTTGCACGACGCTTTACTCAAACTTTCTCCAATCTCATCACGAAGGCCGTGCAATGTAATTAACGTTACCAAGCAGCAGTCATGTCCGTCATGTTTGCAAGGCTTGTTTTCATTGGTCAATAAACAAAGGGAAGCTAACGCCATGCTATGTAGATCTTACTCGACAGAGGTGGGAAATGACGTCATTGTAAAACAGACGGTCAAAGACGACGAAAAACAATCACAAGATTCTTTTATGCGACAGTTGACCAGGTCATAGATGTTCTCGGAAGTTCTAAGTTACAGTGAAGGTCTAGAAATTTCAGACAGTTCGGCACAATTCATGACCGGCTCCTGCCGACCGCAAAGGGCCATAGCAGGGCTGTCACCGTCGTTGCAGTTACTCTCAACACAGATGTTTGAGAATAACTAAATGAATAAAACAAAATACAAAAAAGTCATTTTCTAAAAATGTTAAACCTTTCAGAAATTTGCATCACATCAAGTGCGACATCTTTGACTAAGATTTTCATGGAGTCTGCTTTAAAGTGTTCATGTCTGACACCATAAAGTCCCAACACCGCCTAAGAACATTGGTTATTGTGAGTGGTGCATTACATAGAATGTACCACAGAGCTTCATCACCTTTTAAGATAAAAGTGGGTGTAAAAACAGCCTGTGTGCTTATCGGCACTACACTTTCTTCTGTGCGGCCCGCAGTGGTAGATTCTTTCACCTTTGGATAGGTGTGACTGTCCGCGACTTGCATTCCTCTTGCCAGAGTCTGTGACGCAAACCTGAGCTGTAGATTTCGGATCGGTATGAGGGCCAGAGAGAATCTGTTCACCTCTTCCTTTGTAGCATTTGTAATTCACGGCTCCTTTGGGCAGCACGCACACATCGAACTCCAAGGGAGCATGCACAAGCGTGTGTCATCACTGCGTCTTCAGATTCACCATCACCCTCGCTCTCTGAAGACGTCTGGTGAGAGAGAGAGAGAGAGAGAGAGAGAGAGAGAGAGAGAGAGGGGGGGGATAAAAAAAAAAATCATGTGACCATTGCTTTGAAACCTTTTTGAGGTGTAGGTCGAGAGATGGACAACTGTTTCGCTCAGTTTGCACAACCAGCAGGGCAGACAACAGAAGAGGCAACCGGCTGAAGAAGTGACCATTAGACAGACCCTTCTATTTGGCCCAGGGACCCCTACACTTTCTCTGAAAGGGTTTTAGGGTCTGTCTGTTTGAAAGACAACGAGGAACACTGACTCGGCAAGACTGTGCAGAAACTACGAACTGAAATGAAGGAAAGTATGTAGAAAGATGGAACGCAGTCCAAGGAGAGCTCACTGAAGTTTGGTGCAGAGGTCTCACGTTCTGCTGACTGCCCTTCACGTTAGACATGATTTCTTACCTGACTTCTCACCGTTAAGGCCAACATTTGTCTTGTAACTGTTAAAGATGATGTGGGTTTGAACCAGGGAAAGAAAAACGGACTCGAGATTAGGTTGTTCAAACTTGATGTGTGTTTTCTTTTTCATCTTAGTCAGTCTCATTCACTGTTTTAAATCTTCTTTCATCTTTGTCTCATTCAGTGTATAACATGTGTGTGTGTGTGTGTGTGTGTGTGTGTGTGTGTGTGTGTGTGTGTGTGTGTGTGTTTCATCTTTGTCTCTTACATTGTGGAGACTTGGTGTGTTTCTTTTTCACCTTATTCTCTTTCAATTCTATTGGCGAACATATGTGTCAGTCGGTTTGCACAGATTGCCGAATTCACTTATGCAAAATGTCTTTGATGATGCTTAGAAGATTCTGAAATAGAAAAAAAAAAAATGTCTAAGAATTCTCGTAGCTTGCTGGCGATTTGAAACTGAGCGACAAGCGGCCATTCACCCCTCTGCCAGTTGGAAGGAAAAGCTTGGCAAAGACTGTGACCTTTTTAGGCTTACGCCCCTGAAGGCCATTGCCGTTGTCACCGACTGCTGACGACACAGGACAGGGTTAAAAGGCTGAGACAAGACCAGGCAGGTTCTCTTTCTTGTTATTACTCCTAAATCGTTCTTGAACTGAAAAAAACAAACATGTTAGTAGCAGACACAAACATTCAGGTATCCACAGACACACAGGGCAGATTTACACACACACACACACACACACACACACACACACACACACACACACACACACACACACACACACGAGAGAGAGAGAGAGAGAGAGAGACAGAGACAGAGACAGAGATTGCAGGTCGTTTAATGCCAAAACCAGAGGATCGTGGTTGATATATTATGGCGCTGGGTATTGACGTTTAGCTTGTATGTGTTCGCTATGCTCTTAGCCGGCAAGTGCTAAACGGGCCTTTCATTCGTTTACTCATTCATTCATTCATTCATTCATTCATTCAATCATCAATCAATCATTCTCTCTCTCTCTCTCTCTCTCTCTCTCTCTCTCTCTCTCTCTCTCTCTCTCTCTCTCTCTCTCTCTCTCTCTCCAGAGTAGGCCTACCACTACGCTCGTCACATAACCTAACCGACTCTAAATGGATTTTTCATGCTGACAAGATTCTAATAGTAACTGTTTTAGGGTCATTGTAAAAGCGCCGCGCGAGCGCGCGCGCGCCCGCGTGTGTGTGTGTGTGTGTGTGTGTGTGTGTGTGTGTGTGTTTATGATCATATTATGTGTACGCGATTGTGTACATGTGTGTTAGTGTTTTGTGAGCGTGTGTAGTAGGGGGAAGATGGGGAGGGGAGAGGGGGCTGTGTTTGTGTGTGTGTGTGTGTGTGTTGTGTGTGTGTGTGTGTGTGTGTTGTCGCAGCCTATTTATCTTCATAAACTTTTTTTTTAAATGAATAAAATATATGAGAAAGGTTGTCCATGTATGTCACAAGACATTCGCCTTGTGTGTTTTTTCTTTTTAATCTGACAGATAAATGCATGAACTGAAGCGTTTCATTGCCTGCTCGCTGACAACAGCACAGCAAGCCTCCGAGGGATAAAGAGAAGGAAGGAAAGGAGGGTGGGCAGGTGGAGGAAGGGGAGGGGGGCGGAGGGGGGGAAGAGGGGGGGGAACCCTGAAACCTGCTGCACAACAAGAAGGGAACGGAAGAACACTCAAGTTGCACGCGAAAACATAAAAAGAAAAAGGAGTGAGGGACGGGGGGGGGGGGGGGGGGGGGGGGGGGGGGGGGGGGGGGGGGGGGGGGGGGGGGGTGGGGGGGGGGGGGGGGGGGTGGGGGTGGGGGGGGGGGGGGGGGGGGGGGGGGGGGGGGGGGGGGGGGGGGGGGGGGGGGGGGGGGGGGGGGGGGGGGGTAAAGGAGGTAGGGGGAAACGGGGCAGTACAAGCGAGAGGAAAGGGGGAAGGAAAGGGAGAGGGAGGCGGTGTTGTTGCAGACGAAAAGAGAGGGAGTGTGGCAAAGGGAGGACGGGGGAGTGGCAGGGGGGGGGAGGAGAGGGAGAGAAGGAGGGAGACTAGTGGGTGCCAAGAAGATCAGTGTGACCACGCAAACCGGTCTAACAGGTACACATGGCTGACGACAAATATAGTCGAATTTCCCTGCGCTTTAAAAGAGGTCCTGTAATAATACTGGGGGGACCATATAAAGAGAAGAAACAGAAAATAAAAAAAGAAGCTTAAAAATAAAAAAGAAGAAGAAAAGAAAAAGAGAAAGAAAGAAAGGATCTGTATGTTTGGTTCAGACTTCGTAGCAGAAAAGTCTTTCGTCTAACAAGAAAAACAGCTTCTTCCCCTCTTCCTTACCCTGCTCATATCGTTCCGATCTTCGTTGGTGTTTCTTTCTTCTTTCTTTCTTTCTTTCTTTCTTACCCCCTCCCGACCTCACCCCCTTCGTTTTCTCTGTTAGAACAGTTTGAGAATAATACTCAAACTTCAGCATAAGCCCTACTTCTTCCCTTCCCCGTTATCCTGCGCCCTGCCCCTGCCCCCACCCCTCCACAGGGTAAAGATCTAGTGTGTACTAACCCGGGTGCAGTGCATAATTTATAACGACTGACTGTTTTATGTTGCTTGGTGATCTTAAGAGACTTCAAACTTTTCTTGTGCTCTCTCTCTCTCTCTCTCTCTCTCCTCTCTCTCTCTCTCTCTCTCTCTCTCTCTCTCTCTCTCTCTGTGTGTGTGTGTGTGTGTGTGTGTGCGTGTGTGTGTGGTTGTGTGTGTGTGTGTGTGTGTGTGGTGTGTGTGTACGCTAAGTTATCTAATGACGGAGGAACCGCTAGCCTGCACTTGTTTTTCCCTCACTACATGGGTTCCCCCCCACCCCCCCCCCCCCCCCCCCCTCCCCACGTATCTCTGTTTAGACAACCAGTAGGAGACACTCAGGCCCGAGTAAACGTGTTTCTGCACAACTTTCTTAGCTGATGTCAGCACATGCTTGCCTGACAGTGCTTTTGGTTATTAAGCCTGTCGAGCTGACCACTCAGACTGTGACCCTCGTTTGACCTCCCTTGTATCCTTCAGTGGATCCTCAAGCAGAGGGTTCAATCAGATTCTCCCGACATTTATGACTCTTTACATAATGACTTAAGCTTTCATGCGGCTGCTTTCTTTTCACAACTTTCCTCTCATTTTACTTTTTTTACCCTTCGATGGCTGCCCTCGGGGGTGGGTGGGGGGGGGGGGGGGTATTCAATTTTTGAACTGTGGATGGTGAGACTACCACAGAATTAGAGGTGGTGTATTTTTTTTTTCCTTTTGACGTTAAGGGGAGGATCCGCCGACGCAATCAGCAGTGGCTAATTGATAATTCTCAATCAGCGCACGAAAGACCTGTGGGCAAAGCAGTACGAAAGATTCTATGTTCAGGACAGGCCATCATGGTCCTTATGTGCTGCTAGTGATGACTTTGCATTCTAGCGCCCTCTTTTTGGCTCCTATATACATTATACACAACAGTCTTTTCACGTTTGAAACCGGACTTGTATATATTTTCAAAACAAATTTAAAGCTGCATTACCAATTTCTTCAAGTCAGTGTACAGCTTATGACAAAAACCATTAAAACTTCACGAGTTATTGAAAAATATATACATGTCTTCGGACAAGAAAACTCTCCCTCTCCTCCTCTCCCCCAACCTCCACTCCCTCCCTCTCTTTTCCCTCTCTCTCTCTCTCCGGTCTTCCTCTCCCCTCCTCCCCTCTACCTCCCTCACAGCCCTGCCCTCCCCTCTCTCCCCCCCTCCCTCGCCTCTCCCTTCTCTGGCTCCTCTCATCTCTGGGTCCTCGGGTGTCGGGGCGTGGGGGGGGGGGGGACCACACTTGTGACTCCCTGTGCCTCTCTCCCAATTCATCTCTCCCTCCAAACTCCTCTCTCATTCATCTCTTCCTGTCCTCCTCTATACTGGATCTCTACTCTGTTCGGCCCCCCCCTCTCTCCTCTCCTCTCCTCTCTCCTCTCATATCTCTCTCTGGTTACCTCTCTCGGTGCCTCCCTCCTCCCCCTCCGGCTTCAATCTCTGCCTTTCATTGAGTTCTTCTTTCTCTCTCTCATCCCACTCCCTGTCCTTCTCTCTCTTCCCTTCGCATCTTCTGCCTCTTCTCTCCGCCTTTCCTCTCCCTACCACTCCCGCATGCCCTGTTATCACTCTCCACTTCTTTACCTCACCTCTCCCCTCCCCTCCTCCCACTACCCCCTGTCTCCCCCGCCTCCCCATGGTCCTTCATTTGATGTGCCCTGGCCTAAAAACATAAACCAATTTGTCATTTCATTCATTCATTTCATCATTCTCTCCCCTCTCCCCGGCTTCTCTTCTGCTCCGCTCCATCTCCCTCTCCTCTCCGCTCCTCTCCGTTTTCCTTCTCCTCCTCTCCGCTCCTCCCTCTCTCATCTCCACAAACCACAAATCAAAAAAAAATCACAAAACAAAAAAAATACAAAAACCAAAACAAAAATCTCTCCTCCCTCGTCGCTCCTCCTCTCCCTCCTCTGTTCCTCCTCCCTCTCCTCTCCCTTCTCTCTCCACCTCTCTTCCTCCTCCGCCTTCTCAATTCTCTCTCTCTCTCTCCTCCCTTCTTCTCCTCTCCTCTCTCTCTCTGTTGTTGGTGTGTGTGTGTGTGTGTGGTGTGTGTGTGTGTGTTGTGAACGCTTTGCGTAATTATTCCTACGGGCCCGCAACATTGTTGTAAGACGCAGTCTCATTTCTTGAGTGTGTGATCAGTGTCACTAGTATCCCCGGTCTGCGCATGTTGAATGACAGACAGCCATGCATCCTTCCAGAAGAACCTCATCTCTGCGTGTGTCGTAGCCAAGACCGGCAGATATCATCTGTGGTCGTTTGCAATCCAAGCTACGCAACTCGCACCCACACGCAGCCAGTCCGTTGCCAGCTAGAATATATGATAATTTGCATCCACACACCCTAAAAAAAAAAAAAAAATAATAACATCATATAATAAAAATCAAGGAAAAAGAAAATTGGACTGCCATCCATCATAAAAGGCGAGATAATTTTCTTTTCTAAAACTTCACAAGCAGCAATTACAACCAAATAAGGAAATTAGAACCAAAACCATCAACCCAGCATCAAAATAGTACACCGCACAGCAGCACTACTTGATATTCAGTGAGTGACAACAAGCTCGGTCCCGGTCGCAGCGTAAAACAATCAACCTATATCATTCTCAGCTCTAACATTCCTTCGACGCCCCCCCACACCCACCAACACTATTACCCCACTCTCAGCTATCCCTTCCCTTCAGTACCCTCTCTTGCGCTCTCCTCCACCCTCAGCCCGTTTGTCTGAGAGAGGAGAGGAGAGGGAGGAGAAGTGACCGACGAGTAGTGAGAGGCTAGAGAGAGATGAGAGGAGAGAGAAGAGAGAGAGATGAGAGGCGAGTTGAGAGAGAGAATGAGAGAAGGAGGCGAGAGGAGAGGAGGGAGGGTGGAGAGAGAGTGGAGAGAGAGTAATGAGAGAGAGAGGAGAGCGAGAGAGGAAGGAGGATGGGAGAGAGGAAGAGAGTGGGAGAGAGAGAGAGCATGGGAGGAGCTGCGAGAGAGAAGAGAGGAGACGAGGAGAGAGAATTGATCTGACGATGGGGAGAGGAGATCCCCCGGAGAGAGAGAGAGAATGAGAGAGAGAGAGTTATTCAAAGACGAGAGTGAGCACTTATTAAACAGTGGGCCATTTTTTGTCCCTACCTTTGTGATTGAGGGGGGGTGAGCAACCATGGTGTTTGAACACCACACTTAATGTTCTTATTACTATAAAGTGATGTGTGATGCTCTTAGATAGACTGATGTGACACACATGCACACACACACCACACACACACACACACATACACACGCACGCGGCAGCACGCCCGCACGGCAACGACAACGAAACGGACACACACACAAAAACATCACACACACACACCACACACCACAAACACACCAATACACAAACACACAAACAGGGTGAGAGGTGTTTGCGCTAGACTGAACTTTCTTTAACTCGGTGTTTTAACTTACTATAGGACAGGTGCACAATGAAAAACGTAACACAGGAACACAGAACCCACCCCCCTGTGTTCAGTCCCGTTCGCGGTCGCTGTCTGTCCTGTCCTGTCTGTCTGTATGAGTGTCGTCCGTCCTCTGTCCATCTGTCTGGTCTGTCTGTCCCTGTCGTCTCTCTCAAAATCACTTCCTCTCTCTCTCTCCCCCTCTCGCTCTCACTATCACACGTCACGTCCACACCACACACCAACACACAAAAACACACCAAACACACACATCACACACAATCAATCACACACCACACACAAGGCACACGTTTCGCTCGATCTCCGATCTCATCTCTCGATCTCTCTCATCTCGTCGCATCTCTCTCTCTCTCTCTCACCCGCCTCCCTCCCCCCCCCACCTACCCCCTCGCCCCCCTCCGCCCCTCCCACCGGCATTCATCGATCTCTCTCCCTCTCTCTCCTCCCATACTCAGGGTGGGCAAGTTCCCTCACTCCATCATCAACTCTCGCCGCTGATGTCTCTCCCTCTCCTCCGGCATTACCAGCATACCTGAAGTTATTGATCGTCTCACCCAGCCCTCCTCACCACCCTCCCCCCATCCCTCTCTCCCCCCCCCACCCACACCTACCCCTTCCACCCCCACCCACCCCCCCCCTCCCTCCCCCCAACCCCCCACCCCCTCCTCCCCCCCTTCCCCCCCCCCCACTCCCCCCACCCCCCCCTATCCCCCCCCACTCCACCTCCCTCCCCCATACTCAAGGGGGTTTGGCACCCCTCCCAGAGTCCACCTCCATCATCAACCTGCCTGTTGTAGTAGTTTCCGGCATTACCCAGCATACCTGAAGTTATTGATCGATCACCCCAGCCCCCGCCCCCCCCCCCCCCCCCCCCCCCCCCCACCCCCCCCCCCCCCCCCCCCCCCCCCCCACCCCCCCCCCCCCCCCCCCCCACCCCCCCAGCTAAGTCGCCAGGCTTCCCTGTAGTGTTGGCACCTCATCCTACCTACCTCACTGCTGCTGCAGATGTTGCCAGAAGGGAACAGTAAAAGGCAGTGAAACACGATGAGTTTTCTGCTGACCGTGTACAAATGTCTGCGGTTGTTTTAACTTGAATTAAGAGAGAGAGAGAGAGAGGAGGAGGAGATGGAGGAGAGAGAGGCGGAGGAGGGGAGAGAGGAAGTTTACAGTCATTGGAGAGGAGAGAGGGATATGGAGGACCACATGGAGGAGGAGGCGGGCACCACACAGTTACACATCACACACACGCACACACACACACCACACACCCACACACACACACACGCACAGCACGCACACACACACACACACACACACACACACACACACAAACACACAACACAAATACAATAAGAAGTAAGCTTTTTAAAACGATTTTTCACAGAAGAATACCATCTACACTCCAGGAAATACAATAATATTACTAATCCATCCTCAAAACAACACACACGCACACGCGCATTCACACAACACACACTAATGTCCACGTGTGCGTGCCATGTCCTTTACACAAACTTTTTACGGTCCACACATCCACGCATTGTAAAACCTTTGTACCACCCCCCGCCTTAACCTCACCCCCACCTCCGCCCTCCCCCTTTCTTCAGTCTCCCGGCCTATCCATCCTCCCACTCTTACCAGCTGTGGGATACTGCACAACATTATACAGGGGGGTAAAAAAAAAAAAAAAGCACCATGATTGACATGTAGTATCTTCCCCGACCGTTTGTGTCGCTTCTTGTGCTGTGTCGTGTTGCTATTGGTGTTGCTGTTATCAGAAGTCTTTCAATGATAAAATTACGGAAGTGGATAACACATGACAGAGCCGTGTTGAAATTACCATGCCGGGAACCTTTTGGACTCAGTTGACTGATTTTGTCTGTTAACGTAATAGAGAGAGAGGGACAGAGAGAGAGACAGAGAGAGAGAGAGAGAGAGAGAGAGAGAGAGAGGGACAGGAGAGAGACAGACAGACA
>JADBJO010000162.1:127500-175000 GCA_016801955.1 Conus betulinus
ACACAATTAGTCCTCTATCATTTTTTTTTTTTTTTCCATTTTCAGTTTTCTGAGGCATGTAGTAGATACTTCACTCGAGCATTGATAGGATGTCAGCGTGGAATTGGTTCAGTGAAAACTATTCCACAGCGGCGAAAACGGCTCACGGACAATTGTTGTTTATTTGAATTATGCCCGCACACACACACACACACACACACACACACACACACACACACACATGCACGCACACACACAAGCGCACGCATGCACGCACGCACGCATGCGCGCGCGTGCACACACACACACACACACACACACACACACACACACACACTTAGTTTTCAATCCTTTTGTTTATGTTTTCTTCTTCTTTTTTAATGTTCAAGTGTCTAAGACGTGTAGTAGATCTATACTTCACTTTGATTATTCATAGGACGTCGGCGTGGACATGGTTCAATGAAAACTGTTGTTGTTCAGCGGTGAGAATGGTTCATTGACAACTGCTGTTTATTTATGAGTTATGCCTGACTGATTAACTGGCGGACTGGCAGCTAATTCGTCGCCCTGCTGATTTTTTTTTTTTTTTTTTTTTTTTTTTTTTGATTTATTCAACCGTTTATTCATTCATTTATTAATCGTGTGTTGTTTCTCTTTGACTGGTTTTAAGGTCAATTCTCAGCACTTTTAAAAGATTCTTTGAAACGGCCCCTTTATTATGACGTAGTTCCGATGATGAATCACTACCATATTTGGAAATAAAACTACAAAAGGGGAATTCCTCGGCTGGACACCCGCCGATATGAAAAAGCGCCGTCTGCTGCACCTTGATGAGGTCATCTTGCAGCCGTGAGTGACGTCACCAGTTATCAACAGGAAGTTCAAGATAACAGGCACAGCTACACATTCTTAACTGTCCGGTCTCGAGATATAACGGGTTTAAGAGGCTTGTTGGGCAGTTTTGAGTGACTGAACATTGGGCGTGCCATTTGCGGTCCCATTAGTCACGTGATAAATGTCAGCCATTCGCCGCGGGCTTCTCCTGCCTCACACATTCAGCGTCCACAACCGGAAAAGTTTTCGGTCTTTAGTGTGTGTGCTGTGCTGCTGAAGTGTTCCAATGGATATTGCTTAGCGGGGACGTGGATTTACATAGCGGGAGGCGTTATTTGTGGGGCTGCTGAAAATTTCAGCTCTGTGTTTTCGTGTTTGTGGTGAAAGGGATAACTGACTCGCACAGTCCGAGTTGTTCCAGTTTTGTTCCACAGTTTTTGTTTGGGACAAAATGGCGGATTTCGAAGGTGCAGCAGAGCTGAGCGCGAATGAATTGCGCTACTTGGCCATTGACAGGAGTATCATCAATGATCCGGCTGTTCAAGCGGAATGGGCGACAAAAAAATTATTATGGGTACCAGACGAAGGGAATGGTTTCGTTGCTGCCAGTGTGAAAGCAGAGAAAGGCGATCAGGTAGAGGTGCAGGTGGAAGAAACCGGCAAGAGGATAATGGTACACCGAGATGACATCCAAAAGATGAATCCCCCCAAATTTAACAAAGTCGAAGACATGGCAGAGTTGACATGTTTGAACGAAGCATCAGTCTTGCACAACCTCAAAGACAGATACTATTCTGGCTTGATTTACGTAAGTATAACATGAGGGAAGACGCGACAGTCGTCGCTGTGCTTTCCGCTACAGCCTGTCGTCTGCTCAAATCCCAACTCCACATCCGACACACGCTACATAACAATGAAAGCATTTATAACAAAATATTAACTGTCAACAGCAGCCAGACCTTTTTCTGACACAGTGCATTAGCTTTATTGAAATTGCTGATGGATGGGAGAGAGCTTACATTAATATTTGTGTTACTTTTCAAGTTTAACAAAAAGTGTTAGTTTGTGGTGAGAGGAGACCAAGCATTCTTATTGATTCAAGGATTGCTTTAGTTTCTGTACATAACTTTCAACAATTAAAGCTAAAAACAAAGATCTAAAGAATAAAACATTTGTAAAGTTACAAGATGTTAGTTGACTGTGGTTACTGAATAATCAGTATTCAGTGCAAGTAACTGGTCATTGTACCATTAGTAACAAAGATTTTATCAGTTATTCAGGAAGTGAATTTGAACATTTTGTGCTTTTATTCTCTGTCACAACCTTTTTCACTCTCTCTCTCTCACTCACACACACACACACACGCGCGCGCACACATGCACACACACATGCCCGCGCACACATGCACACACACACACTACACGCGCGCACACACACACACACACACACACACACACACACACACACACACACACACACACACACACTGCACACACACACACACACATGCTGACACACACACACACACATACACACACTCACTCTCTCTCTCACACACACACACACACACACACACACACACACACACACACACACACACACACACACAGATACTGGTCACAGACATAGTCACTGGGCCAGTGATTTAGTAGGCCAACAAAATTAGTTTTCAAAGCAATTGATGCAGTAAATTATAGTGAGAGAGCATTGGAATGGGTTTGTTCATTTGAACACAGTGACAATGACAGTCACAAACACTGTGTTACTTGGTCATTCTCATATCTTGATCTGCATTTTATTCTATACAGTGAGTGTGTGTATAGTGTATGACACTTTGATACATATGATAGCACACAGCAATGTAAGTGAGTGGCAGATGCTCTGTGCAAAATAAAGCCCATGCACACAGTAGTACACGGACATGTACATGTATCCGGTCCCTTTCCTTCTCCGTTCCCTTCAGTTTTTGTTACCCACTACACTCCCCAGCTACCCTTTGACACATCCAGCTGAAGCAGTGAAATAGCTTGAGAAATTTGCTACAATGTCACCATATACTAATACCAAATTTTGTGTGTTCATCATTTAAATCATAACCAGTTGCCCAGTACACTTGTTCCAAACACATTGATCAGTATGATCTTACTGTCTTTAAGTCGTTTTTAATTCAGGGTTTTTTTTTTTTTCTTCTTCTTCTTTCTGGTAACAGGTATAACCATATTGATGTGCAAGAGATGTTGCAAGTTGCATTCATCTGAGCTTCCTATCATTCTGAGTCTCTAAAATTAGTCTAACTTGAACTCTGTTGATCTCAGTCGTTATGTTATGGGCTCATACAGTCTCTCTTTTCCCTTTTTGTATGTTTTTTTTCAAGACACTATGTAACAAAAAAAAACAACAACAAAGAACAAAACAAAAACAAAAAAATCCCATAGTGTTATCAACAGAGATGTTACACACAGAAGTATGTGTGTCATACGTTAGCAGTATATTTCAGTGCATCATTAAATTCATGTGTACAGAAATTTGAGCAATGTTGTTGGACAGACTGTACATTGAAGTTGTGGGCAGTCACAGCAAACACACATTTCTTCGAATACGCTGAGGGCATGCATCATGTGTGTTAATATTAACTTTTCATATTATCCAAAGTAATTTAGTATATTATAACAAGCATTACACTTTTGCAGTATGTATACATCCTGACTTCAGCCAAGGAAAATTATTGAAAACTTCAGCACACACGTTGTACACACACACACACACACACACACACACACACACACACACACACACACACACACACACACTATTCTCTCACACACACACACATATTCTCTCAGACACACACGCGTGTGCGCACACACACACACACACACACACACACACACACACACACACACACACACACACACACACACACACACAAGATATACACACACACACAAGATATACATACACATATATATATATATATACATATCTATAACATATCCTGTAACTTACAGATGGTGTATATTATCACACTCAGGTCAAGTGACATAAAATACACAGACTAATGTGCTTGATGCAGAGAGAGAGAGAGAGACATGCATATTTCTGTCTCTCCCTCTCTGTCTGTCTCTGTCTCTCTTTCAATAGATTCTATGCCCTTGACTCACAAAACACACATGCACATGCACACACACACACACACACACACACACACACACACACACACACACACACACACACACACACACACACACCTAGGCATGCAAATGATGTGGACTAATTTTTTTCAGTGCAGCATAATGTTTGATTTTAGAACTTTGGAACTGTAGAAATTTGTATTATTGTAAAAAATGCAGTTACAAACACTGAAACAGGTAACATGTTCAAGTCCTTTTCTTAGCATACTTTGTGTGTATGCATTGTGCTTTGTGTACATGTAATTTAATAATTCAATTTTTATCACACTTGTTAACAGACATACTCAGGACTTTTCTGTGTGGTTGTGAACCCGTACAAGAGGCTGCCAATCTACACAGAGAAAGTGGTAGAATTATATAAGGAAAGAAACGTCATGAAGTACCGCCTCACGTCTACGCCATCGCAGACTCTGCTTACAGATCAATGTTACAAGGTATACTGTGACAGTGTTGATAAAGTATATATATATATATGTCTAAAATGATTTTAACATCCTCTAAAGTACAATCACAGTATATTGCCACTGAAGAAAGTAAGGGTTGATATTCTTCATTTAGTTCATGTGCAAAGTATGTTAAGTGGCAGTAACTTGAATAAAAAAAAGATGTAAGTGAATATAGAGTGAGTATGAAGAATGTGTTCGACTGCTGTGTTAGTGTTATGTGATCACTTGTGTGGTATGAAGAATATGTTTGACTGCAGTGTTAGTGTTATGTAATCACTTGCGTGGACATGTATGGTCATATACATTCTTAAAGGGAATAATCATGTGGATGGGACGTAAAACTACAGAGCAACAGCAGAACTGACTTTTAAAGAATTTTACTGTCAGTGTCAGTTTTTTTTTTTTTTTTTTAATTTTTCATTTTGTTGAATTTGAATGATTAGGATGTGAATAAGGCTCTAAATCTGTTTTTGAAAAAAAATGCCTAAGCAATATTAATAAAGGCATGGGTTTATTCAGTTGTTGCTGTACAATAGCCAGATTAAAAGAAATCTGGAAAATTTGCTGCCTGCAGCACATGATGTACCCTATGACATTCCAAGGTCCATCTTCTTCAGTCTTTGTAACTTGGGCTATGAATAAATGAAGCAGATTACTTTGTAATTCATGATTTACAGTTCACTGTCCTCTAGCTTAAAACAACTTTCCATGGCCTCCTCACCCCCCACAGGACTCCTCAACATTTCTGCTTCACTGTTTGCTGTTTCATGATATTACCACTACCAGTACACTGGTTCAGACTTGGTGCATGTGACTGAAGTATACTTCACTGACATCTAAACATTGAATATTTAGGATAGATCTTCCTTGTTATATTACTAACTGCACTAATCTAAAGTGTGTGTGTTTTTGTATGATAGTGTATGTGTGAGAGAGAGCAAGAGTGTGTGTGTACACGTGTGTATGTGTGCATGCTAATTATGGTATATTTGTTCTTGTTTCGTTTTTAATAAAAAAAAACTTGTACACATTATAATGAAATGCAAGTGATGAATAAGCATGTTTTAGCATGAACATGTGTTTTTGCATGCAACTTTACTTTCATGTTGTGCAGGTGCATTCACTCTTGTACAAATTATACACTCTCTCTGTGTCTCTATTTGTCTCTGTCTCTGTCTCTCTGTCTGTCTGTCTCACCTACAAATGCACACGTACACAGAAAACCATGTACTTATAATACCATACACCCATGTGAGCGCGCGCGCGCACTCACACACACACCACACACACACACACACACACACACACACACACACACACACACACACACACACACACACAATTCAGTTTAGAGCACTCAAATCATGTATGACACAGAAGAGTCTATAAAGAAGCAGAAAAACTATCCATCAGACTGATTCATTGACAACAGAAGAGTTCTCTCTAAGTCTAAATAAAGATGTTCTGCAGAAAAAAGCTGAGCACCTGCACTTCGAATCATTTGATAGGTCTGCCTACATGCTGTACAGCTCTATAGTTGAAAGCACTTTTGATTTTCACTTGAATTATGGGTGCAGATGTTCTGAGAAAGCAAAAGCATTGCCTCAGCATAGTTCTGCCTAGTCACTGGAATTGTGAAGGGTTGTTTCACTTCGTAATCTTAATATGAGAATGGAGTGAAGTGGAGAATTAAGATCTACTAACTGAAAGTAGAGGGGGACCTGAGAAATGGGATAGATTAGTTTTTTGATGAACTGCTCAGATTACATGGAATGGTCCATTTGCACAGAACTGATGAATAGTGGAGAACATTTGTGTCATCTACAACATCACCAGCGCCAACACTGTAGCAACTCAAAGCCACAAAAAAGTGTTTTGAAAAGACACCTCCAACCTACCTTTTGTTTTGATATTATGCACAGAACTGATGAATAGTAGAGAACATTTGTGTCATCTGCAGCATCACCAGCGCCAACACTGTAGCAACTCAAAGCCACAAAAAGTGTTTGAAAAGACAGCTCCAACCTACCTTTTGTTTTGATATACTTGTACAAGAGGTGTGTGTTGTGTGTGTGTGTGTGTGTGTTAAATGGGATAGATTAGTTTTTTGATGAGCTGCTCAGATTACATGGAATGGTCCATTTGCACAGAACTGATGAATAGTGGAGAACATTTGTGTCATCACAACATCACCAGCGCCAACACTGTAGCAACTCAAAGCCACAAAAAGTGTTTTGAAAAGACACCTCCAACCTACCTTTTGTTTTGATATACTTGTACAAGAGGTGTGTGTGCGTGTGTGTGTGTGTGTGTGTGTGTGTGTGTGTGTGTGTGTGTGTGTGTGAGAATGGAGTGAGGTGGAGAATTAAGATCTACTAACTGAAAGTAGAGGGGGACCTGAGAAATGGGATAGATTATTTTTTTTTGATGAGCTGCTCAGATTACATGGAATGGTCCATTTGCACAGAACTGATGAATAGTAGAGAACATTTGTGTCATCTACAGCATCACCAGCGCCAACACTGTAGCAACTCAAAGCCACAAAAAGTGTTTTGAAAAGACAGCTCCAACCTACCTTTTGTTTGGATATACTTGTACAAGAGACGTGTGTTTTGTGTGTGTGTGTGTGTGTGTGTGTGTGTGTGTGTGTGTGTGTGTGTGTGTGTGTGTGTGTGTGTTTTTAACGACTGCAGAATCAGCTGCCTTGAAGTTGCAGAAACATGCATTGTTTTTTGTTTGTTTTTTGTTATTTAAACAGCCTTAGAATTGGCTGTCTAGTAGAAACAATTGCAATGCACGTAACTCCAGACTTATGCTGTTTTGCTTTGCTTAATAACACGCATGCAAACAAAGGGCTAGCAAACCAATTGCATGAACAAAACTTCAGACTAATGCTGTTTGTGGTACTTATTCACTTAACAGGCATTTGGCATTGAGAAACAGTTACAGTTTGCACATACTTAACTACATACTAGTATTACTACTGCCGTTTTTGCGGTCTATCCACTTACCAAGTTATATGCACTTAACTTCAGACCAATACTGTTTATACTACCCATTCACCTAACACATGGAGCAAACAAGGGACTAAAGAAACAATATGTATGCACATGATACAGATCTCCAAACTTATGCTTCTTGCAATTCCCATTCACCTAGCATACATGCAAGCAAAGGGCTAGAAGAACAATTACATGCGCATCAAACTAACATGCCTTGCAAAAGTCATTTACCATGCAGTCATGTGGACAAGAGCCACAGAAAAACAGGAAATCTATGTTTATCCCATGTGCATTTTGTCTGTATATGTGTGCTAGGAGAATGAATACTGCGAACAGCACTATCAGGAGATGTGCATCTATTTTGTTTACAATGGTAAATCACCATCATTGTGTACTTTGTGGTGTGTTATGTTTGTGTTATGCCTGCTATTAGTGCAAAATATGATTTCTTCTTTGTTTTGTAAAGGTTCACTTCGTTGTTTTAAGTGTTTGAACCAGGTTTCACTGACACTTTGCTAGGAAAATACAGTTTTTTTTGTTTCACACATTTTCTTTTTTTTTTTTTTCCTTTTGTGAAAATACAACTCAACATGGTGAATGAAACTTGAAAGGGAATTTCACAGTTCTGGACTGTTTTATTACCTTGAAAACCTGACTTTTTCAAGCTTTTGTAAAGTTGACCTAAAAAAATCAGTCGTAGGGTTCAAGTGAACTTTGTTACTAACAGCCCCTGGCAAGCTGATATTTAAGACTGAAAGCTTCAGGAACAGAACTCTTTGGGAGGTGAATGGGGAAGGGCTTAGCCTTGTATGGCTTCGTGAGTCATGTGGTAAATGGGCAGAAAAAGGGGAGGGGTGGAGGGCAGGGTTAGGGTACTCAAGCGTTTCAGTGTAAAGACTCAACCAGAAGTGACAAGACTTTCCATCGAATGTTCAAGTGCAAGAAAATATGTTTGCATGTACACACTCACATACTCACCGTACTTGTGTGTATCATGTATGTGCATTTGATGTGTGCATGTAGAGCAATATATATAAATATGCGTGCATGAGCCCATGTGGGCACACACACACATGTGCACTCACACATACGCATGCATGCACACATGCATAAACACATATAGTGTGTCTACTGTTTGAAAATTGTTTTATTTTCAACTTGCACTTGTAGTTTTTCTTTCAGAGCAAAAGAATGAACGGAAGTGAGACTAGTAGGAGGAGCTATCTTTATTTTTTGACATACTGATAGATGGATGTTACAAAAAGTCTTGGCTTGTACTTGCAGTTCGTTTCATTGCAACCGCAGTATATTTTGTATGATAATAAAGTTTTGTTTAAACCAAGATGTAGAGTAGATGAGTATTTGGGGAGAGAATGTGGTGCATTTGGTACAACAGTTTATTGTAACTAATGCAAGCTGTTGGGTTAATTTTGATGCCACTTAACTCAAGGACTTACACGCTCTGTAGACTATCAGCAAATCAGTTCAAACTTAAAGGCCATTCAGGAGAGCACAGAAATCCACTAAGGTCAAACAATCTACTTTACTTTCATTGAGCTATTCCCAAATCCATCCAATTCATTTGAAATAAGTCCAAAACTATTACAAATCACTATGTATAAGAGATTTGGGGTTGCCAAGCTCAGTTCTTATTGTTGTAGCTACCCTTTGGTGGCAGTCGCTTGCATGCACTTTCACACACATGCTCACACACACACACACACACACACACACACACACACACACACACACACACCGACAACAACAACAACAACACAAAACAACAGTGTGAACTGTTTTGGGAATGAATCAGACTTTTTCAAAGAGATGACTTGTAACTTGAGGTAAATTTAAAGAACATAACATAACACAACATTATTAGCCTGATCACTTAATATGGACTGGACTTTTTGTTTGTGACTGCTGTGCACAGTTGGTGACATTTTCCCAGTGTGTGACCATAGGTCTGGGTGTGTATTTGACTTCAGCTTGTCCAGAGAAGTATTAAACTGAACATACACTGATACAGGTCCCCTGCAGCCACTTAACTTCTTTGGTGGCATGGTTTGAAATAGCCATCAGAGCTTGTTCTCTTGAACATGAAATACCTTTCACAGTGTTGAAGCAAACACATTGAATAGACAGGCATGATGATCCATGCAGGCTTGAAATTATTTTAGTGATGTTTAAGTCGATAAAAGCAGAAAACTGGTGGAAACTTCATTATGTATTCACTGTCATGTGAAACAAGGCAAAAATGGCTGGGACAAGGTGCTGCAATACAACTGAAAATATTGTAGTCATTTTTTAGAGCGACCAGGCCAGCGTCTGTTGTCAGTTCAGATGAATGCCACCCATTGCTGTCCATGGTCACAATCAACACTGATCATAATGCCACTGAATGGGGGTGGATGGGTTAGTAATGGTAAGGTTGGTGGAGAGTTGGGTGTTTGCATTGCTTTTCTGTCAGTATCGAGGATCTGTTCTAGATCAAGTACTGAGTAAGGAGGAGTAGTTTAATAGAAACGTACTACATTGAAAATGGAAAACAAGACTGGAAAAAACATGTAACTGGCTCTGACACTCTAACTACTCTAAGAGAAAGTGCCAAGACAACCCCCCTTCCCACCATTTCTACTTTTACCTCTCCATTTTCCTGTCCCTCCGACAGTCTGATATCATCCTAGTTTGGTCTCTCACATGTTTTTGGCTGCATATCAGGCACACACGCTCACTCATGCATGCACAACACTCATGCATGCACGCTCGCTTACACACACACACACACACACACACACACACACACACACACACACACACGCTCTCTCACACACACCCCTCTCTGTCTTTTTCTCCCTCACAAGTGTATCCTCCTCTCCAGCCAAAGTCTGCATACTCCAGCAAAACTACATTAGTTCCCCATTCATGTAATTTTGGTTTTGTTTTTAACAACCTAAGAACCCAAGTCAAAGTGGGAGTGTTACTGCTAATGGTACCAGTGGTGGAGATCGCACCAGAAAATGGACCTCAGAGAAAGATCCATACCTGAAAGGAGCTCTTACACTGATTTCTTGAATTAACCTGTGCTGCTTCTGTAAGAAAATTGTCCTAGTCTCTACCTTATGGGATGGAAGACAGCATTCTTAGGCTTAAAATTGTTATCGGATTTTTTACACCACGAAAAAATTTTTAGAACACGGAACCTCTGAGGTGACTTGACTTTAGCACTGAGTAATTTCTTTTAGACTCCTTGTGGCATATTGTAAAAACGTTAATGTTATAATTAAAGTGATTGAAATGCTTTTGGAATCATCAAAAATGATTGTCTTGACCTTGATCTTAAGTGCATAGAATGACAAGTACGAGTGATTTTAAACTACTAGACTCGAGTGAAGATTAATTGGGTTATCATGAATCCAAATCTTATAGTTCTGTATGTCTGATATTTTCTTTTTCGACATCAGTGCAAACTGCACCCCTTCCAAATGTGTTTTGAGGAACCTGTTTGATCGGTAAGTCATAAGCAGTCCATCTTTCAGCTGTGTTCTAAGTTCTGAATGATAGGATTAGTATACACACACACACAGACACATTATTTTGAAGATGGAATGTGGTACCAAGTGGTAAAATTGAAAAATGAATCATTGAGTTAAGAAAATGTCTTGTAAGGCATATGATCTGTGTCGAGCAGCAGTTTAGACGCACTCACACACACACATGCATGTACAGCATAATGTGGAAGGACTGGCAAATGATGTCCAACAGATGTTTGTTTAAAGTTGTAATTGTATGAAATTGGGACAGGTTTTGAGCTTTTCCAGATAGGGAAGACCAGTCAGTTAATATAGCATTTTATCTAAGCTTTTGAGGTTTAATGCAACTTGATACGTGGTGTGTTAGGGGAAATGAAATTTTCTTTTCAAAATCGACATCAGTGCAAACTGCAACCCCCTTCCAAATGTGTTGTTTGAGTTTTTTTATTTTACCTAAGTCCAGTGTGGACACTCGTATAAAAAAAAAAATCATCTTAAAAACTCGAATAGTCATAAGCACATGAAATCCCACTCCATCTTTCAGGCCATGAATTGGTGGTGGTAGGTGAAGACTATGATGAAATATACATATATATATATATATATATATATATATATATTTCACACACACACAGACACATTATTTTGAAGATGGAATGTGGCTACCTTAATGTGGTAAAGATTTTATTGAAAAAAAAATGGTCAAGATACTGACAGATGCAATTGAAGCTTAAAACAGTAAAAATCTGTTTTCAGAAACACTCATATTGTGAAGCTTCAAGTTCTGTACATAGTTTGACCAGAATGAGGTCTTTGAGAGAGGTGCTAACAACTCCAGATCATGCTGTTTTGTTGTGATGGTGAAAATCATCTTAGGTATGTTTCTAAATGTACTGTTAAGCTGTATTTTAGATACATTCATGGGTGTGGGTGCACACATTTATTTTAAGTTCATCACGCTGTAGATTTTTCTTTATTTCAGAGGGTTTTTTTTTTTTTTTTTTTTCAGTTTCATTGTATCTAATTCAGTCTTGTCTCAGGAAGAAGACAGGTTTTTAATCAAATAAATGGTAGCTTTTATGTCAATGTAATAGTCTAGAAAAGTATATTGAGAATATATGTGTTAGAAAAATATGAACTGCTGGCTATGGAACTTTGCAAACAGATGATGATTAACTGTTGAATGCGATCAGTCTTGCAACTGTCATTTTCCTTTGATTTGTGCTTTTGCAGTCCTGACATTTAGTTTACAGTAATGTAATAAATGGCATGTAAATCAGATAACTCTACTGTGAAATGAATTAAGATTGGAACAGTGTGTGCTTGCATACTTAATTGAAAAAGAAAGCTAAGATTTTAACATAATGGCAGCAATCCATGGCAAGTTTCTGTTTTGATGCGTTTTCAGATTAAAATGTAGATTTTGTAAAAATTCTTATCCTAAAAGAAAGCCGTTCAAAGATTATCAGTTGTATGCATTTAAAACAAATTTGAAGCAAAACGTTATGTATATATATATAGATACTATAATAATCACGCACTGTTTGTACGAAACCATGCACGCATGCATGTGCACACACATACACCCACATACAGGCACATACACACACACACACACACACACACACACACACACACACCGTTTTATCGGCTGAGTCATAGTTATGATCGTATTCATCTAAATGATGTTTTGTGGTCATTTTTTTGCCCTGTTCATTGATTTAGGAAGCTAAAGTCATGATAAAAATTTGTAAACATTTATTTTTGTCTTCCTGATATTTTGTGAGAAAAGGCAAACAGTAAAGTGATGGAGGTGGAGTGAAGAGGAGTTGGCAGATTGTCCCCTATGTCCTTTGACTTCAGCTTTGGACCATGTTTCTAGCTTTGGACCATGTTTCTTTCCATGCATCATTTTCTTTTGTGATCATGCTCATGCTATGAAGTAGATGATTAACATTATTTGTTGTTCTTGTTGGACATTAAATGTCTTTTTTTTTCTTGCCTGTAGAGCCTGTTGCATGCGATGCCAACCTGACATTTCAAGTTTTCAAAGCGAAATCCACTGTATGAATTGATCATATAGGAGGTTGGGATGCCAGAGGTTGGACAGACTTACACGAGCGGCTAAGAACACGATTAAAAGAAAAATTAAATGAAGAGATGCGCTCCATTTTTGTGTTTGGTGGGTGAACGTAAAGTGCACAAAATACAGCTGTACACACTCTCAGCAGAATTGGGCACATGTTTTGAGTGCACCTATCTTCATTGTTTAAGATCTGAAGCCAACAGTGTGTTCTGCTGTTGGAGATGTCATTGTCAGATATTAGAATGAAGGATCATTCAGCAGAAAGCATTTAAAAGAAAGGATAGTTTCATTTGATTTTTGTGCCTTTTTTTTTTATCAAGACATTGCTCAGACTGTGCATACAGGCATTCCAGCCTTGGTGTGATGATTCATACAGCACAAAGCAGTCTGTCTGGTGCTATTATATGCATGCCTGATGAAAGCCATGTGTTTCAGGCCCCTCTAGAGGGCTGTGGTGCGGTACATTACAGTTTGTCCCTTTCCCCCTTTTCACACATGTGCAGACTCTTTTGGTGATTGACTTCTCTGCTCATCCATCTCCTTTCATTCATTGCAGCCCAGATTTGAGGATTGAAGCGGGCTCTTAGAACTGCCTTGCTTTTTTTTTTTTTCTTTTTTTTTTTTTTTTTTGACATGTCGGTGTACTTTTGCATGGTGCTGTCTGCATGGGACCTGCTGGTAGCAAATGTTTCAGACTCACAGTGTTTTCTTTCTAGTCAAAATTTCAATGAATGTGTAAAGAAAAATTGTTAATACTACAGTTGGAAAAGAAATGTAAACAGTAATTCATTAAATGTAAGAATGGTAGATACAGGAATTTCAGTGGAATAATACTGATGAGACTGATTATAACATTGTCTGCATATTTCAGTTATTAAATTGATGGAAAATGCCTGTCGTCTGGTTCAGGCTGTGTTGATTGCTAGTAGCAGGTCCAATCAATAAACTAAAGCTTTGCATGTGAACTGTGCACATAAAAAAGCATGTTTAACTGCAGGTCTGCCAAAAAAAAACAACAAAAAAAAACCAGTTTGTTTCATGGGAACAGATGGATAATTTGTTTCATTTTGTTTTATTTGTAGATATTTCTGTGGTGCTTTGTTTTGCAGTTGTGGTTACTCTGGTCAAGCGCTTGAAACATGCAGCTGGGTTCTAAACTACCCAGCAAGCAGTAATTTGCGTAATGTGGACTCTCTGCACCTTTTAAAAGCCATTATTTTTTACCTCCTGTGGTGATAAACATTTATGTCTCAAGCTAAATGTGTCAAAGTAGATCAAATAAATGAAATTAATCACACACACACACACACACACACACACACACACACACACACACACTCACACTCACACTCAGAGTTAAGAGTTTTGTAACCCTAATAAACTACAAGAAAAATGAAATGTTGAACAGATGTCCTGAGTCAAAAAGCCTTGGTACTGGTAACAAAGATAAAAACAGGAACATGCACATTCCAAATTCTATGTGATCAAAAGAATATCAGAAGGAATCTTTGTTTGCAATAGGCTGCCTCAGTATCACTCAACAAAATAGTAGTACCATAGACGTCAAATTTCAGACTGCTTTCCAGTGAACGGAGGAAACAACAGTCGTGGGATTGAAGACTTAGCTGATTATGGCAGTATTTACTCATTCCATAGCTATCAGATCATTGACCATCCACATTCAATAAGTAATAGTTGAAAAAGATTTTGTTTTGCATCATATACCGTTCATGTCATACATGTACACAAGCTGTGCAATTTGAATTTTTTATTTTCTAATCATGTCACACTGAAATGGAAATTAGGAATAGAATGGCTCACCATTTTTTTAAATTACTACTATCAAATTGATGTTTTCAGGATTTTTCTCATGGTATAACTTTTGATAAGGTATTAAAAAAAATTATTCTTTTCATAGTGTGGTGTGGCATTCCAATCCCTTGCAGTATCGGGCCTGATGTCCACAGCAGCACTTTTCCCTGAGTTGTTCCTTATGTTTACACTTTGTAGATCAACCTTAGCTTAAAAGAGGTAAATTAGATTTGTAAGGAGGAAAAAAAAGTAGCGAGTTTAAAGAAAATTGTATAGTTAAAAATATTAGATTTGCTGTGTATTGGATATGTACATCAAAATAAAATGGTAAAGGTATGCTTGTATACATGTGTTTGTGTAAAACTCAAAATACTGTTTTATGCTTAATGATATGATAGTCGTTGTAAGAGTATGCATGTCTTAAACCTTTTGAAGGGTACTAATTGTATTAAGTGCATGTTAAAAATGACTGATCTGTGCAAAACCAACTTCTGTATTGGGCAGATGTGTATCTTTATAAGCAGCAGCATGGTTCTACAATTCGTTGTAAACAGTAAATAGAAGTAAGAAATGCACACTTATATCCTGATATCATCTGTATTGTATGTTAAGTTTCCGGACCCATTGTTCTGAGCTAGTTGAGTGTCAGACTCTCACAGAGGTTACCAAGAGTAGTGTAGTGAAGGCCAGTTTTCTGTGGTGATTCAGTGCTCAGGCAGTAAAAAGAACGTTTCTTGCTGTGAAAAAGTTCCTTTTTAAACTGAAGTGAAAGGAAAATATTTTAGTGTGAAGATTTCACTTTATCTTTGTGCAAATTTGAGTGCATGAGAGAGGGTGTGTGTGTGTGTGTGTGGGGGGGGGGGGGGGGGGGGGTGCTTATAATGTGTGGATTTTGGAGTTTTTAGAGGGAGTAGTACTTATCAAGAACAAATCTGAGAAACAAAGTTTTGTGAAATAGTGAATGTCGTTGAATGGAAGAAGGTCCATGATGGTCACAGAGTTCGGTAGAACTCTTTGTTAGTTTTTGCTTGTTGACCAATTCACTATTGGGCAGCTTTGGAACCTATATCTTAGGGTCAGTGACTAGCATCATTTTGCACTTCTTCATATGAACCGCTTTCATGTGCACGTTGAGTTGGGGATGTCTTCGACAGTGCGTCTGTTTGGGTAACGAGTGCAGTCCTTCTTCAGCTCACTTCATTATGTTCCTCCTCATTGTGTTTCCTGTTGAATGCCATATCAATCGTGCAGCATGTTGCAAAAATTTAAAACCCAATTATTTGATTAACATATTTCTATTACAGTTAAATTTGCTTGCATTTATCTTAAATTGGTTGTTTATGATCACAAACAGCTTTATGTTCTTTGACCAAGCTAATAAAGATTAATTTGCAAAGTAGTGGGAAAAAAAAATGTTCGTACTCGTCCATTCACTGAATACATTTTTTTATTCATCATTTTGTAAAATGATTTGTCATGCAGTTGGTCTTCAGTGTCAAATTCAGTGTTGTTATTTTAAAATTTGGTGCCTATGATTTTGTGAATAGGTTTTGGAAGGCAAGGTTATGTCCTATTCAGAAATGAATTTTGTCCAAACATGGATGTCAGGTACCAACTAGGCTGAACTTTAGTCAAAACATTGTCTGCATCTTAGGTTTAAGAAATGTTGGAGTGTCAGTAAGGACACCAGTCATGAGGGATTCATATGATTTCAAATTGAGTGGTGGTATGTATCATGCATTTTAGGTTTTTTAATTGAATACAGGCAAAGTGTGAAAAGGGTGTAAACTTGTACAGAAAAAGAAAGGATATGAGAATGTTCATTATTTACTTACTTAATTGCCTGTTAGTGTAAGTGTTACACAGTATGACATGGTTAAGTCTCTCAGGAATGTTAATGAAGATGTAGGTCTGCATTTTCATTTTAATTGTTCATTTCTGCTCTGTGTCCTCTTGTATGCTGTTCAGAGGTTGAACATGCCTTGTGATTACATAGATCAAAAGACTATTATCGTGAACAGTTCTCATTCAAGCTAAATAATAATTAGGGCTTGTATTTGTGGTAGCTCGTAGCATGTTTGTTGTTGGTGATCTTTTTTCTTTGGCATGACACTCATCATGTGTTTCTCTCTCTGTGTCTGGACTTGGTGTAGAGCAAGGAAATCAACCTTGTAAGTACTCTCTTCATCTGGATCTGTTCATTCTATTTGATGCGTCCAGTATTGTTGTTATGCTTTATTAAGTCTTGCTCCTTTCATATTAGGTTGTCTACAGAACAGGACAACCTTTTTTTTTTTCTTTAAAGAGTACAGTATATTAGGGCTTTGCAAACAGGTTGTTTTGTTTTTTGTTTAAACAGACTTGAAAAGTCCTGAATGTTTCTGTGGAATCCTTCAACAGTGACATTGTGTTAGAAGCAAGATTTAATGAAGAGTGAAGAGCTTTTAGTCTGCATGTTAAACAGCATGTTTTACTGCTCGTTTGTTTAATTTGAACAGGTTGATCGATGTAACTCTTGTGCATTTGTTCTTAAATGATGTATTTTGTGTCTTTTTTTTTTTGCAGATGATTTCTTCAGCAGTTGCATTGATCAGTTGTGACAGCTGGTTTTATGTTTGTGTGGATTTGTTGGCTGTGTGCCAGAGTTGTTTCATGTGAACTCTTCACATCCTGATTCATTTTGCCTGAGACAGTAACAGCAGTTAACCATGAACATGTTTGGTATAGGTTTTGCTGATGTGGGGGGAAGCCATTAAGAGAGTCTACAACACAATGGATTTTTTTTCCTCTTCCTTTTTACAGCACCCCTTGGCTCTGTGTGATCTAGACTTACCAGTTTTGTTACTATTATTTTGAATTTGAAATTGCATTTTTTTTTCCATTGGCCTGTTATGTCATCTGTCTGTTTTTGCAGCTGTAGGATTGGTTCTACCAGTTCAAAGGGCTGGACCTGGACTTTGTGTGTTTTTAGTTTGAAATGTTAATGTGCAATAACAATGAAATGTGTTAATCGTTTTGGCAAACAGGACACCCCCACATTCACCTGGGTATGAAATGAAGCCTTAGACATGTACAAAAGCAAAAAGATCTTTCTTGGGTGTTCTTACATGTTGCTATGCATTCCATTCTCTCTTAACACTAATCAACTTGAAGATGAAATGTTACTTGTAAAACTTCCTCAGGTTTGCCTTTTGATAAGTTCTGAACTGTACTTTTCTAAAATACTATCGACTGACTACCTGCATCCCTTCTTAATCAATGCCATCACTGCAAGGTACAGATACTGTTTAACATTTTGATGAATGAAGAGAGTTTACGTCTGCCACGATTCCAGTCATCCACCTATGCTTGTTTTAAATGTCATTGTTCATGTTAGAGGTAGCTAAAAAAAAATTCTTTCTCTAAGATCCTGTTGATCTGTATTCTGAAGGAACTAAAGTCATGGGTGACTTCAGTCACAAAAGATATTGCAGTCTCGCATGCCAATCATTTTTAGTTATTTTGTTTCCTTCCTCTGCTGATGTTGACTTCAAATATCTGTTGTCTAAGAGTTTGTTTCAAATCTTGCTATAACAGTCCAGAACTTGAATGCCAGACCACTGTTTGTGAACAAATATTAAAGGAAATGCTTGCGTATTGCATTCTCCTCAAAACTTCTACTTGTCCAGAAATCCTTAGATTTCATGGACCTTCTGTTGCAAGTCAAATGCATGGAAATGTAATATACTTGTACATTATTCTCTTGTAAGAACACCCCGAGAGGCAAAACATGGCACATGTGCAGTGTTGATTTTTAAAGTATTTTGGCCATCTTTTTGCTTTTAAAAATGTCTTGCATGAAGGAATACAAGATGAGCAAATTTCTTGTATAAAGAGGCAGCGGTATTGATTTCTTTCAAGTCTTTTTTTTTTTTTCCTTCCTTTTTTTTTTTTTTAAAGCTAGTCAACCCCAGTGGACAAGATACATCAGAATGCCATACCTACCCTTTGTTTCCCCCAAACCTGCCATCCAAATAACAAGTTGATATTTTGTTCTTGAAATCAGCTCCTTGTTTCCTCAAATCTCTCATGTTCTGTCGGTCATGAGCTCTTGCAGTAGAAATGTCAATGTCATAAAAATTTACTCTCTCATCGTAAAAATATTTTCTCTCTGTCTGCAGCAAGTACTGCATTTTAGCATGTTAAGACCTCGGTGAACAGAAATTCTTGTACCTATGGTTTTGATGCAGTTAAAGAAATAATTTTAACTGGGGTTGACTCGCTGAATACAAATTGAATGCAGACTTTTTTTTTTTTTAAATTAAATTTCTTATTTTCATACATATGTATATAAAACTGTTTTACTGACCCTTTTCTGTACTTCATGCATCCTTACTTTTAATGCCTGTAATGTTAATTTAATGATAGATGTAAGTGCATGGTTCTGTTCAGTCTTTTCATTTAGGGTTGTTTTGACGGGACACAAGTGTTCTCTGAAAAAAGTAGTATTTGGCCGGAAAGTATATATGGCACAACGAATGGTGAACAGTATGAGTAAGATATAAATATGTCGTACTTTTTTTTCTTTTTTTTTTTTTGTTCCATCAGTTATATTTCCCACAGTATCACCCATCACAGTTTAAGTTTATGTATTTTTTCGTATCCTGCTGTATTTTATGCAGTTGCAGAACAAAATGCACAGAGCAGACTTACAAAAACCTCCACTCTTCCCCCCAACCCCCTCATCTCTCCCCACTCCCAACCCCTTGTCCCTGCACTGTTCCCTACCTTCCTCCTCCTGCACACTGAAACACTTCACACCTATGCCCCTGCCAAAGTTTTTAGGTTTTTCTTTCCTTTTTTTCCCCTTGCGTTCTTATATTTGTCTCCTTGCTCTTCTGTTTCCTACAGCCCCTACATGTAATCCCCATTTTTCATATGTGTAAATACAATAAGTTTTGTGCGTGCATGTGCGCACACATATACACAACACGCACACACACACACACACACACACACACACACACACACACACACACACACACACACACACACACACACAACACGATCAAGCATGCACATTCTTAATTTCACTTTGTACACACACTTCCTTCATTATGCTACTTCCTGTAGACTAAATTCATTTCAGCTGGACAGTGCTCAGACTCATAAGCCTTATCAAAGATGAATTATAGGTAAAGAGATTAAGTCACAAGTGTAGCTATTGTTCTTTACATCATACACTTCTGGCAATAAGGGAAATGGAAAACAGTGGAAGATGTGAGGAAACAGACCAGAAATTGAAAGAGTGTAAGTTTGGGACATTCATTGGGCTGAAGAACAAAGTATTTGAGTCACAGGATGATATTTGATAAGGTTATGTTAAGTATGTTTTGAATGTGGATGTAACACGGTTTTCCTTTTCCTTTGAGGAAAGTCTGTAATAAATTTATAAACAATTTGCACTAGTATCTAATAATAAAAGCATGCAAAGTAGTGAAATATTGATGAGTTGGATGGTTAGTCTGTGGTGTATATGATACATTTAATATATATTATCTGATAATTGTCAAGGGGTTGGCCAGTTCAAATAAGAAAGTTTTAATAGTAGCTTATGTTATTTTCTTTTTGTCAGATTTGAATGCATAGCTGTATGTTCTTAGTGTTCAGCATGGCAGATGTGTTGCAGACAGTCATGCCTCAAGTTCCAAGAGAATCTTGACACAAAGAATATTACTCAGTTATGAAAGTTCTTTAATTTAACATTGATTGGATATTTTGACAAAAGTGTCTGTCCATGAAATATATATACATACATGTGTGCATGCACCTTGTCTTCTCTCTCTCTCTCTTCTCTCTCTCTCTCTCTCTCTCTCTCTGACTCATATAGTCTCACACACACACACACACATGCACACGCACACATGTCACTTAACTGGCTTTGTTTTGTTTTGTTTTCTATTAAAAGAATACAGCATTAACAGCATATAGAAACAGTTCGGGAGAGAATATGCTGTCCTTGTCTTACTCTGTATGGTTACCTCTGTGTTGATGTGCATGTTCATGTACATGCACATTTGAGTGTTCTTATGTCTCCTTTACTTACCCTCATCTTACAATCCAAAGGACTGTAATAAAGGTGGGCAAAGGAAAGAAGTGTAGAAATGACCTGAGGCTGGGTGTGACAGGGAGAACTGGAGAATCAGCTGCTGCAGGCCAACCCTATCCTGGAAGCTTTTGGCAATGCCAAGACCATCAAGAATGACAACTCCTCCAGATTTGTGAGTAGCCGCATGGATCTTTTTATAACATCTGTGTGTGTGTGTGTGTGTGTGTGTGTGTGTGTGTGTGTGTGTGTGTGTGTGTTCACAAACTAAGCTGTCCAAACAAATGCCTTATCCCTGCTTGGCATGGGACATCACTATACTATCAAAATCCTCTAAATAACTGAATTTGGAGTGCCACCATAACTGGTCAGGCCAACAGAGTGATCATCCAAGTGTGTTCACTTCATTGATCATAGCCAAACATAATTCAGGTTTTTGCTTCTTTTTTGTCTTTGGCAAGGGAACACTCCTCCTTCAGTTCTTCAGAGGTCTGGTTCTTGGCAAGGGAGAGGTTCTTCAGAGGTTTTTTGTCTTTGGCAAGGGTCACTCCTCCCTCAGTTCTTGGGAAGTCAGACTTTGCTTAGGGCATCCACTCCTTCCCTCATTCCAGCAGTTATGGATAAGTGTATTTGTGAAAATTGCCAGTTTATCCCTTTTTGCCTTCTCAGTGGTCAGAGAGCTGGATCAACCTGATCAGTCTGCTGGTGAAGGTTCCCATTCACCCCCACCCCTCCACCCTTGAGAGTCTGAACTTTTTGTCTCAGCCAAGGTTGAGAAAGTGGCATGCAAACCCTATGTCTCTGTCTGTCCCCCCACCCCATCTTTTTATTTGGCAATTCATCTCAGCAGAGAGAAGGTTCCACCCTTCATGCATGGAGAATGTCATGGCTGGTTAAAGACTATCCATGCAAAGTGTATCTAATGGAAGGTCTTCACTAAATAGTACAGTAAGGCTGAGATCTCTCTGGCTGAGGCTGAGATTAAAGATGTGGCTCACTTTCTGGAGGGCTGTTATGAGAAGGGAAGGAAATCAAACACTATCAAGAGGTTCAGGTCAGCCATTGCTGAAACCTTCAGTCTCATGGGGGAAACCTTCACATCAGCTGTGATCTGTTCCTTTCAAAGCTTGTAGTACACTGCTTGTTAGGTACCGTTAGTACCCGGAGGTGCCCCAAGTGGAGTCTTATGTTCATTGTGGGGTATTTGATTTCCGGATATCCTTAAGAGGATGTAAGGGCACATGAGTTCCTGGCCCTCTCTACCAGTTTTGCTCTCTAACAGAACTTTGCATGAACCGACATTGTACACACAGCTGGCTGGAAGTAACAGACAACCTTTGGATGGTTCTTTTTTAAGGACTTGTCTGAAGATATGCAAGCACTTGATTGCCTAAGGGCATAATAGTTGCTTTCCACACCACCCCTTGCCCATAACCTGTTGACCCTATAACCTGTTGACCCTTGCCTGTTTTGGGTGTTCTGATCGCCCAGCGTCGTCATTTTCTGCCGTTTGTGTTTTGCACACACATTTGTGTGCACACTTTCATTCTGCCCTTTTGGTATTCAGTGTTTTTTTTTTTAAGGTTTGCTTGAGTGGTATTGTTTAACAGGATAACAATTTTATTTGTCCAAAAAGATGGAAAACTCATTTTTGACAGCACAGCAACCATATACCAGGACAATACACAAACACAGAATGAAAAAAAGGCGTAAACTGCCAGTGTAAGAATCAATAGTAAATCAATTCCATCTGTAAAATATCTTCATGCAAGCACAGACAAACTCTTCCCACAAACATCCCCCCCACACACACACACATACAGACACTTGCACCCATTCATCCATGTATGTAGTGGAAGAGGATCTTCTCCTTTTCCTAATTTTGTGCATAGGTCATTTATTTTTTCTTTGTCCATATTCTCTCATGTGGGCATTCTTACTTACTGCTTGTCGCCTTGTGCCATTCTGACAAGGAAAGCAGAGACAGATCTGTTCACCTCCAGACTAATCATGGGAGTATTTAGCATAAGGCCTAAGTGGCCTTTGACTCAGAGTTTTAGCTTAGGAAACTCTGCAGAAAACATTTTTGTGTGGGTTCGTTGCCTCCTTCACCATCTTTTTCAGTGCTGTGGCAATTGTGTGGGACATTAAGTATTAGAGAAAGGAATTGTACTGCTAAAAGTATTATTGTATTATTATAATAAAAAAGTAGTATTGCAGTATACATTTCTGTCCAAACACTAGGATGCCCTCCCACCTCCCTGTTTACTTGGGAAAGGGAAAAGGTACGGAAATTATGTTTTGAATGATTCATGAAATGAACTCAGTAGGGACAATCACTGTGTTGGCCTATACTTGTATGGAGGTGTGGTTAGGTCCTTTCCCAATTTCTGTTTCTTGAGGATTCTGATAGTGTAAGCCATTTTCCATGCCAAGTAGGGATAAGGCATGTGTTTGGAAAGGTAAGTACATTATGACAATACTTTTAGTAGTAAAATTCCTTTTTGTGTCTTTCCCAATTGTTTATGCATGTGTGTTCAGATGCGGTAAACTGTATATATGGTTTACATTTTTTTATGCGTGTGTATTCAGATGTGCTAAATTGTACATATACGGTTTACATTTCAATGGTTTTCCTTTATAATCACTTAGTTGTATGGCAGAATCTTGAAAATGTTGAAAAGACTAACAAACTAACAAACAAAAACTCGCACAGAAAAGACTGATGATGAAAAATGTCTGAAAAAAAAAGAAGAACAAACTAGCTTGACAGTAACTGGAACAGAGAATGTCTTTGCATCAAATCTGTTTTCTCCCAAGCAGAAAATAAACTTCTGCCTGTGTGGTTTAGGTATGATTGCCTTGTGTGGTCTGTTACTTGGAGGGAAATAACATTTTAACTTTTTGTATTTTTACTTTTTAGGAGTAGGACTTTGATTTTGAATGTTCAGTAATGCTGGGGTAGTCTTTGGCAAATTTCATTCCCATCTCAGCCCTTACTTGTCAACAGTCTGCTTGATTTGTTTGGAAAGAATGCTGTGACAAAGATAAGAATCATGTGAAATATATTACAAATGTTTTATTGTTATTTATTTTATTTTATTTTTCTCATTCTTAGGATGTTGGACACCCGAGATCTTTTCTGGGTTTTTTTTTTTTTGTTTTTTTTTCCTATCAGATACTCCCCCTGCCCCCCCCACCGACGACACATGTGACATTTATTCAAGTAACAGGGAGAGCTTACAAATGTGCAGAAAGAGGACAGTGCGCGAAGATCTTCCCACACATATGTACATAATAGAATGTTTTATGTTACTACACTTGGGTATTGGTTTGTTGCTTTCAAGTCATGGTAAAATCTGCTCTAATGATAGATTAGGGATTGACCGGTATGCAAATTTTTAAGCCATGGAACATTGTGTATTTGATGTATTTGAACTGATTCTTTACACACACACACACACACACACACACACACACACACACACACATGAAGGAAAGCTAGGTGACTTCATTACAAATCATGCCATTTGGCACTGTGGCTCTTTTTGGTGTATATGTTTTTTGCTTAGGAGAAAGAGTATGGCTGTGAATATGCATGTGATAAAAGAGACAACATTTCATGTGAAACAAAACGGGTTTTGCTTCTGATTCTTGTTTCTGCATTATTTACATCTTTTCATGTGTCCTTAAATGATGCAGATCTTACATGACTAGTTTATTGTCTGATTTTTGTGTTGTTTTCAGGGCAAGTTCATCCGCATCAATTTTGATTCGTCAGGTTACATTTCTGGAGCCAACATAGAAACTTGTATCCTTTCCTACTATCAGTGGCAAAGCCCCCAGAAGTGATGATGAATGAGAACAAGAGGATTTGTTCTTAAGCAGAAATATCGTGTTCTACTCAAGCAGGCATTTTATGAGTACAGATATGTTTGTATGAGTGAGTGTTTGAGATGCACAATATATTTTTGAGCCTTGTGTGTTTGTTTACTTCACAGATTAGCCATGAATGGAAATTAAAATGTGAATGCCTCATGGTGTATGGATATGTGTAGGAGAAATTACAGTATCCTTATGAATCATTTTTTATGTGTTAGTTAACAGCATGATGGTAAATTAGAATATGTGTGTAATGTGTGGAGAGAGATGATAGTCACAGATAGTTTGATTTGATTTTGTTTCACAAGCTTAGGACAGAGGTAGTTTGGAACCAGGTCCATTTTGGATTATACAGAATAAACATAGTTATCTTTTTGCATATGTTTACAGGATAATTGTTTCATTTAACAATCAAATTATTTAGAACCAAAAGTTTCACAAACTACTGGATTGATTTTCAAGAGCACTTGACAGGCTGGTAATCTTTATTAAAAAAAAAAAAAAAAAAAGGACTCCTCCTACACCTCCTCCCAAGCTGACATGTCCAAATAGTACCAAATTTTGTTTAAGAATCAAGTTTGGATGTAGTTTGACATTTATATATCTGTCTGTTGCATGCTGGTATTTATGACAGAGACCACTGTGACCACTCACCTGCAGTGCCATGACTTAACACATTCTTGCAAACAACCACATTTGGGTCTCCTAAGTCTTTGTTAACCCTGTTTTGAATTGACTTCAGCTACATTCATCTAGTCTGCACTAAAGTTTTGAATGTTGATTTTTGGGATAAGGTCACATTCTCTAATAAAAAAAAAAGAAAAAAAAAAAAAAAAGAAAAAAGAAAAAAAACGCTCCCTCCCACAGTGGCTATAAGGACACAAGAAATTCAGATATTGCAAATGGCTGCCGCAGTAATTGAAGCGACATGGTCAAAGCGTAGCATGTGAAGGCCAAATATATAAATAATCAATATGGTAATGGAAAGTGATCTTACTCCTTCATAGGCAGAACAGGGCGTATCAGTAGCTGATGATGAGTTACCTACAGGTGGGCCAACAGAAAAAAGAAGACTGGATCAATAAAGTCAAGTATAGAGACATGACCTTGACTTCTGATCAGACCTGCTGGAGAAGTCGCGTGCTGTTCGTCAGGCAGAGGGGGAGAGAGCCTTCCACATCTTCTACCAGCTTCTGTCTGGTGCCTCAGCTGATCAGCGTAGTGAGTATTGTGTTCCTCTGTTGTCTTTCACTCTCTTTTAAAACTCTGCAACTTTACTCTCGGATGCTACATCAAATGCTTGGCTGGTTCTTTTATTTGCTGCCATTGGTAGCGAATTTTGATGTTGTTGACTAGCTTTTGAAAGTCTACAAAGCAGATACTTGAAGGTGTAGGCCATTTGTTGATGATTTTTCGGTATGGTGCCGTTTCTATTCAGTTTGGATTGAACTTGCTCTATGTGTGTACTCTCTCACACACACACACACACACACACACACACACACACACACACACACACACACACACACCATTTTTGAGCACTGTTTTTCTTTCAACAACAATGCATGTGATTTGACTCAATTTAGCCTGATGGTGGGTCTGTCCTTGTACTTTTTTCTCTGTGTGGTATGGGTTACTGACATCTGGCACAAATACTGAAGCACCATCTCTGATTTAGACCTAAGTCATCTTCTGTGTATGCATGTGTATCCAGCCTTTGTGAGCCAGGAGGTAAAACTGTAAGTGGTATGTTTGTTGTGTGTTGCAGAGGACTTTTTGCTAGAGGATTACGGGAAGTACAAAGTCCTGAGCTGTGGGCATGTGCCTGTGGCAGGTGTGGATGACACACAGGAGTTCCGCAGTCTGGTAGAGTCCATGACCATCATGGGGTTCACCCCAGAGGACCAGGCAGGTCAGCAGGTTTTCATGGTTCTCTTTGGGGAGTGGACAGAGGCAGCAGTACAGCTGCCGCCAAATGAGTTACAGGAAAAGATTCACATATTGCTCTTCACTTATTCCTCTTGTTTAAGTTGGAGCTGTCACTGATTTAACGTGTGTGAAGACATGTTGGCGAAAAGACATTTAAGCCTTTTTCAGTGAAGAAGTCTGATTTCATATATGTGAACGCATGTAATGGGGAGGCTAGGGAATTAACTTGTGCACTGCTGAATGAATGCAACACAAAGATGCACACACACATATACACACACACACACACACACACACACACACACACACACACACACACATACGCAGGTGTGTGCATGCACACACACACACACACACACACCATACGCACGAACATACACACACATGCATGCTCACATATGCTTGCACCCATGCATGTGTTGTTCACACATACATGCACACACTCCTGCCTATGCGCATATGCACTTGCTCACGCGCGTGTGCGCGCTCACACGCACGCGCTTACACACGCACGCGCACACACACACACACACACACACACACACACACACACACATACATACATAGAGGAACTGCCAGGAATAGATAGGAAATCTGGAGCAGAAAAAACGTTTGGTAGTCTTAGGGTCAGTGATACTATTTTGGTGTTTTCCAGATCAGAAGATTTTTTCAGAGTACTCTTTGTTTCATAGGTATTTTGTCCAAAGTGAATCTTAATTGAGGCAGAGAACAGTAAACAGTAAACGAAGAAGTAGGATGACTCGGGCTGCCCCATGATGAAATGAATGGGATCTCCTTGTTTGTTCCATGTGCTTGGTGTTGTCATTTCTGCTAGGTGATTTGGCGTTAAGCAGCATTTGTTTGGAGTTGTCGTTATGTATTTATTTCATCATGGGAGTAAGAGTTTCCATACTTGTTGGTTATTTTGTTGAAAGCATACATTCTCTTTTTAGATCATGTTTCTCTACAGTGTATTTGGTATATTGTGATAGAAAAAGTAAATATCCAGTGAAGAAGAAGTGAAGGAATTTTACTATTGCTGAGAGGCAAACCAGATTTCAATTGGTCAAGAAATGCCTTCCGAATTGGATGAAATCCTGAGAAGGGACCATTTTGGATTTCTTTTGTTCCTCCTCACGGACAACACGTCGGTAGCCCATTACATCAACAAGGGGGGGGGGGGGGGGGCTCACTCCATCGGCCTCTCTCTACGGACAGAGGCCCTCCTTCGCTGGTGCCACGCACGGGGAGCCACCCTCCGTGCGAGACACATAGCGGGGACACGCAACATCCTGGCAGACACTCTCAGCCGGTCAGGGACCCTTCTGCACACAGAGTGGACCCTGAAAAAGCTGACACTAACCACCGTCTGGGAACACTGGTTCAAGCCCATGGTCGACTATTTGCGACCCGGTACAACCATCGACTCCCCATGTATGTCTCTCCACTCCCCGGACCCCCGAGCGTACGCGGTCGATGCGCTCTCCCTCCCCTGGACGGGACTCCTTGCCTACGCCTTTCCCCCCTTCCCCATACTTCACAAAGTGATCAGGAAGGCCAGGCTGGAGAGACCCAAACTCATCCTCATAACCCCGTGGTGGCCGACTCAGTTGTGGTTCCCGGACCTCAGGTCCCTCACTCACGTCCCCCTCTCCAGCTAGCCCCTTGGTGGGACTTACTCAGACAACCTCGCTCGGGCCTCCCTCACTCCAATCCCCAGATGCTTCGCCTACACGCTTGGCTTCTATGCCAGCCAAATTGCGACCACCGCGATGAGAGAGATGGGTCACGTGGTGCACGGCTAACTCGGTCCCCTACCTCCTCCCCTCCAACATCCACATAGGCAAGTTCCTATCCCACCAGATAGGCAATTTCCTATCCCACCTTTCATCCTCTCGAAAGCTCTCTGCTACTTCCATTCGGGGCTACAGATCGGCCGTAGGCACCACCATCTGACAGCTGGGCGGCCCATCATTCGACAATAACTTTCTCCTTAGAGAACTATCTCGGGGGGGGTGGCCCTACGGGAAGCTCAGTCCCCTAGGCGTGCTCCCATGTGGGACCTCTTTTCTGGTTCTTGACTCCCTCAGAAACCCCCTTTCGAGCCCTCCGTGCTATTCCCTTTGTCATTCTCCCTTCAAGACCACCTTCCTTCTCTCCCTGGCCTCAGCCAGGAGGCGAAGTGGGATTCAGGTCCTCAGTTGTGACCCTCGGGACATCGCCTTTCTCAGAGACGGATCGGTCTCGCGCTAAGTTCCTGCCTGAGTTCTTAGCGAGAACCAGGAACCGGGCACGACCTCTCCTTCCCTGGTTATCCGCTCCCTAGCGGATATCTTAGGCAGCGAAGGCAGCGGGGACATGGACCTATACCCTCTAGGTGCCTCAGATACTACTGGGAGCGTTCCCCCCCAGGCGTTCCTCTCAGAGAAGCCTCCTTATTTCCATCAACCCCAACAACAAGAAAGACATCTCGGCGGGCTCGATTTCTAGGTGGCTATTCTATACTATCAAAATCTGCCTATGCCCAGCCCCACAAAGACCTCCCAGCCCTTTCCCCTCGAGCCCACGAGGTCAGAGCGTTGGCCATGTCCACAGCGTTCCAGCACTCTGTCCCCGTGTGCCATCTCCTGGAGGCAGCCTACTGGCGTTCGGAGAACCCTTTTCATAAACTTTTATCTAAGGGACATCCGCATGACCAGGGCTGATGGTTCTAAGGGGTTTTCATTTGTGGCGGCCAATGCAGCCATAACAGTTAACCCAGGAACCATTAGGGCGCTCGGCCCCTCCTCCTATTCCTTTAAATTCTGCTATGGTCTGACATGGTATAGTATACGACGCCAAAATGGGGAGTTTGTATTATACTCCCTGTTTGGCTAAGTATACTTACCATGTCAGACTCTAATGCCCCGCCCTACCTTCCCCGCTAGCGCCAAGGTTCCCTGGGGTTGCCTTGCGCGCAGGCCTCGTTGAATGACGGACAGTACACGATCTTCGGCATCTTCCGTAATCGGAAGTAGGGTGGGCGTCACGTGACTATCTTATGACTGCATTTGCCACAAAACTTCGGCCTGACAGAGCTGACTGACAGCCGTTTAATGCTATGGTCTGACATGGTAAGTATACTTAGCCAAACAGGGTATAATACAAACTCCCCATTTCTCTACAGTGTATTTGGTATATTGTGATAGAAAAAGTAAATATCCAGTGAAGAAGAAGTGAAGGAATTTTACTATTGCTGAGAGGCAAACCAGATTTCAATTGGTCAAGAAATGCCTTCCGAATTGGATGAAATCCTGAGAAGGGACCATTTTGGATTTCTTTTGTATCCGCAGCTTTGGAACTTTGTCTTCTGGCACCCAGGCAAGAGTCAGTTAGTTGTGTGTGTGTCTGTGCAGCCCTGATGCGGATTGTGTCAGCCGAGCTGCAGATGGGCAACATGCAGTTCAAACAGGAGCGCAACTCTGACCAGGCCACTTTGCCAGACAACACAGGTGATTGTGCTTGCCTAAGCTCTTGGAGTACAAGTTCTGTGTCTTGTTTTCTGGCTTCGTTCATTCCTTTCTTTTTTCAGTGCTGAGGTAAGGCCATTTAATTTTAAACAGAAATTGAGGGTAAATTGATTTTGAAATTTGTTTGCATTTGCATAATATTTGTTAGTTCAGTATGTATATAGCAGCATGGTGTTGATATCCATTACTGTTGGCCTGGAAGAGCTATCCAGTACAGTTTGGTTGGAGGAGAAGAGGGAAGAAAAAAAGAAAAGTGTGTGAAGGGTCAAATGGTGAATGACTGCAGTTGGGAGAAAGGGAAATATCTTATTAGCACACAAGATAAACATCTAAAACTACAAGACAGGAGCTACATACATTTTCTAAGCAAGCCAGAATTTTAATGTTGGTCGTAAGGACATGAAAACATGGATAAAACATTGTATTTTGACAGATAGCATTGAATTTTTTTTGTGTGTGTGTGTGTGTGTGTAACAATAAACCAGTTTGTTGATGAACAAGCAGTGGGAGAGAGAGTATGAGAAAACGAGAGCAGTGAACAAGGTGTGTGACATACTTCCAGTGGCCCAGAAGGTGTGTCACCTGCTGGGAGTTCCAGTGACTGCATTGACCCAGGCCTTCCTGAAGCCAAAGATCAAAGTGGGCCGTGACTTTGTCACCAAGGCACAGACCAAGGCTCAGGTAATTGCAACCTCCTTTTGTTCCTGGTCACCTGTCTTACAAAGCTCTCCAAGAACAGCATGAATGGGACTCTAAAAGCAGCTTTACACAGTGCTTGCCTGTCCAGACACATGCCTTATCTCTACTTGGCATGGAACATCATCATGCTATCAGGATCCCCCCTCCAAAACAAAACTCAGAGAGCAGGGAGCTAACCTCACCTCCATATCCTGTTAGGCAGTAAAATGGTTGCCTTTAGTAAGTTCACTTCATTGTACCACATTCAAACTACTTAAGCAATCTTACTGTTTCCTGATTAAGTGGGGAGGTGGAAGGGTGTCCTAGTGTTTGGACAAGAAGTATTTCATAAAACTACTTTAGGTGCAAAGTTATTATTTTTCATGTTTACCTGTCTAAACAAATGCCAGAAAATCAAAAGTTATTGGGAAACATGCTTACCTGAATAGATAGAAAGAGATCCTACATGAGAATGACTGTATAGATCCCAAACCTAGAAATCTGCGCAGAGAGGCTGAAAAGTTCTCCCATGCTAAGTCTGGAGGTGAAAGGATTAGTTCCGCTCTTACTCAGCACAACTGCACAAAGTGGCAAGCAGTAAGAAACCTTCAACGAAGAGAATTTCTCAAGCGCAAAATCAGGAAGAGAAGATTCTCTCCCAAGATATTTTTGGAAAGTGAGTACAAATAGTGCCACTCCAAAGAGTGCATATCACATGAAAACAAATCATAACATGAAAAAAGTGCTAGTGAAAAAAGTGCAAAAAAAAACAAATGGCAGGTGCAAATAGAATGACAAAACAGGAAGGATGGATGAATATGAAATCAGGGGGGGGGGGGGGGGGGGGGGGGGGGGGGGGAGTCACCATTTGAGCAGCTACTGTGCATTGAGGCAGAGCCTCCAGATCTTCAGTCGTGTCATGGACATAGAACCTACCAAAGGTTGTCTGTGACCTCCAGCCTGTTACATGTACAATGCCAGCCTCCACAATGCTCTGCTAGAGGGAGCAAGTGGTGGACAGAACCTGGATTTCTTGTGTCCTTATAGCCACTGGGGGAGGGAACCGTTTCTGGCCATAGACATAAGCATGGTGAATTGCCTGCCCAAGCCAAGAGCCTGTTGTCTGGGGTTTTGTAATGGTGTTTTCGTGACATTGCCGTGGAAGGGAGATTTGGGGGCTGACTCTCTCCTCTGAAGGCATATCTTCAGTGCTGTGACAGGACAGTTAACCTGCTCCACCTTTGATCACCTAGGCCTGGGACTGGATTATGAAGAGGCAGCCGAGATAAAGTTACTGTCAGGGGCCTGTCCTTGTGGTTGTGGTTTTTGGTGAGAAAAAAAGGGCATGTGGAGAGGCTGACTCAGCCATCATCGTGCTATTACAGGGACCATAAGTTGTTGGAGAAGGCACAAACCTCACTCACTCTACAAGCAGAAGCCAAGGTAAATAGGAAAACATGTTTTTAGGGTGAGCTTCTTGACAGAGCATTCTGCGAATGGCTTCAAGTTTCAGGTGGCCAGAAACTTCAGAACTAGTGGTAGACTCCACATTGGGCACCTACTGGTTCTAACAGTTCCATACAAGCAGTGTGGAACTAGCTCCGAAAAGAAACAGTCATGGCTGAGGTCAAGGTGTCTCCCTATATAGCTGAGATTTTAACTGTGGCTGATCTGAACCCCCTTAGAGTGCTTGCCTTCCACATTCTCATGAAGGTCCTCCAGAAAGTTAGCGGCATCCTGAATTGCACCAACTCCTGGAGAAATTCTGGCCTGACAGCACCATTTGGCAGAGCTAGAGACCATCCATTTGTTGTTATGCACTTTGAAAATGGATTCTCTTTGATCAGCCATGATTTCTTGTCCACGCATGAAGGAGGGAATTGTCTTTCTGTAGAAAGGGCTTGCCTGATGTGTAGCTAGCCTGAAGATAAAGGGATACAAAGTCTTCGTGCTGCCTCCTTGACCTGAGCTGAACCTGGAAGTCCAGTCTCACAGGGAAGGGCATGAGAACCTTTACCAGCAGACTGATTGGAAGGTTGATCCAGTTGACAGTCCATTGTGAGGGAAAATGAGGATTACCTGCCATTTTTCTCACAACACTTTGGAAAGCTGGAATGAGAGGAGAGGGTGGAAACATGGGGGGGGGGGGGGGGGGGTATGCTGACCTGTCTCCACAGACCTCAGTACTGACATAGAATTAGTGTAACTGGAAGAGGCGGGTGATTCTCTAGCAGAAACAGGAGGACCATTTAAAAGGTTAACCTGAATATTCACTTGCAAAGAGAATTCCAAGTTCCACCGGTCTTGTTCTTTGCAAGGAACCAACGAAGAATATTTGTAGATGAGAAGAAGATGTTGAGAGAGTCGGCCTGAAGGCGCCAGTGTGGTAAGGTGGACAGATGCACAAGTGCAAATTACAGAAGTAGATGGCTTTGAGGACAACGCAGTGGACACCATTGAGTGTAACAGCAGAGCTGAATGTTAAAGAGAGGTAAGGATAAGACGTAATTCATGAGAACTGCCAAATTAAATTCCCCCATAAGAAGTAAGGGATATAGAAGCTGTACCATCAAAAGCAGAAGCAAGTTAGAATGGATGTTTGCGAGGATGCATGAGTGCTGAAAAAAACAAAGTCTGAACTCTGGAGAGCAGATGGGGGCATGTTCCCATGCCAAGGTGCCAGTTTGAATAGGGCACTATGAAGTGAAGTCCCTAGGAGTGATCACTTTTAAGCCTAACTGGTATGGAGGTTTAGCTCCCTGTTCTCCCAGTTTTTTTTTAGTTTTTTTTTTTTGGGGGGGGGGGGGGGGTTGGGATCTTGACAGTATGGCGATGTTCTATGCCAAGCAGGGATAATGCATTTGTTTGGACAGGTAGGGTATGAAAAAAAAAACAGTGGTCAGCATGGACATCACAGTTTCTGTTGTTTTCTGGTAGTTGAATCCCTGCTTGCTGATATTTTTTACTAGTCAGAATCAGCTAAGCTTGGAATAGTGTTATGAAATGAAACAAACATTTCTTTTTTTCTTTTTTTTTTTCAGCAAGTGGCTGTGAGATATCAGCTAGTTTTTTGTCACACATGAATATGTCTGATTTTGTCATTTAGCTTCCTTTAGGGTTTTTTGTCATACATGAATCTGAAATACTTTTGATTTTGTGGTTTAGTTTAGCTTCTTTTTTGAAAATTCAGGTGTATACTATAGTTTTAACGCATATGAAGAGTGATGGAGAGAGAAGAAATTAATAGCGCTGATATGGTGCTTGATGTTGAGACCATCTATATGTGTGTGATGGGCTTAAAGAAGGCTCCTTTTTGGTTAAAGCCAGACAGTTGTAAGAACTGTTTATTATGTAAACCAAGCTTGTGAAACCAGGGAGAAAAGTGGAAAAGGCTTGAAATTCTGTTCATATTAGAAGAAAGGACAAAAAAAAAAGGAAAAAAGCTGCCATCTGAAAGACGTTACATTCCTGTAAGAGTGAAGAGACCATTGATGTAATGCCATATTGTTTAGCTGTATGGGTACTTAGCTGGTTACATGCATGGCCAGTGGAGACTGAAAGACAGTTGTCTAAAGAGTGCCAGAATGCCAGGTATCTAATTAAACTCTTTCAAAATATGAATCTTTTGTGGGGGTTTTTTTTTTTGAGCATATATTACTTGAACATGTTAAACATTGACCATTCAAATAATTTCAGAAAGAATATTGCCAAAACATTGATAAATATCTTGTTAGTTTGTGTGGGTGTGTTGTGTGGGATTGAAACAGACCTGGACAAAATCCTGCTGAATATTCATCCTGGGATAATTCAGAGTATTTCACTTTTAGATTTTGTTTTCCCTCAGTCTGTTCATTGATGATCAGGTGGAATTTGCTGTGGAGGCCATTTCCAAAGCCCTGTACGAGCGCATGTTCAAGTGGATAGTGCAACGCATCAACAAGTCTCTGGACCGCACTAAGCGTCAGGGGGCCAGTTTCATTGGCATTCTGGATATAGCTGGTTTTGAGATCTTCAAGGTGAGAAAATGATCTAGATAGCTATGCATGTTAAGGGAGGAGGTTGGGAAGGGTGGAAGTCGCTGGCATGGTTTATCAGTTTGTCACCTGTAGACAAAATGATTACTCTGGACCATTTTTGGGTGGGCAATTTCTTTTGCATTATTAGTTCTGTCATCTTCTCTATCTCCTTAATTAAGAGTAAGGGATGACAGAAAGTTTCATGTTTCTTGGAAAGTTTGTTCTTTCTCAAAATAACTGGTTTCAAATTTCACATTGGATTGACTTTTGCTTATTTGCTAAGTTTTAGTATGCTGTGGTACTTAACAAACATTGGGTCTTATTATTTCCTTTCTGCCTGCTCGTCTCTCTTTGCAACGCTGACTTTTTGCTTAAACATTAAGATTGTCAGTACTCAGAATTCCAGTTGTTAATAAAGTGTGTGTGAACAGTTGTTAAAAAAACAACTACGATTTGTTGAATACATAAAATTCCACTTGCTTTTTAAAGGATTTGTAGATTATTTAAAAATTGCGATTGTTGAGTGCTCTGATTCTGAACGATTTAAATGCTTATTTTAGAATTAGATATAACAGGGTATAACAATACACATTTTAATCAGTGTTAAAGTTCCATTGTTTATGACAGGTTTTATCAGCTGATTGAAACATTTGTTTTTGGCGTCGTATACTATACCATGTCAGACCATAGCATTAAACGGCTGTCAATCAGCTCTGTCGGGCCGAGTTTTGTGGCGAATGCAGTCATAAGACAGTCATGTGACGCCCACCCTACTTCCGCCTATGGAAGATGCCGATGTTCGTTTACTGTACGGCATTCTAACTTCGGCCTGTCGCCCAAGCAAGATAAGTTTTGTGCTCTGTCTTGCCTATACTTTGCCTTTGTGTAAAGATTGCTGTGTTCGCATTTTTAACTCATTTATCTGTGGCTTGCGCTTATCCCACAGAGTACTCTTGCCGTGTGAGGTTATCGGTGGGCTAGCATTCTAACCTTTATTTATTGAATTATTCTCGCGATCGTGGTGCTCCCGGTTCTTGGCTATCCGCATAACCGGTTCAAGGTTTATCGGCATTTTCCATCGCCACGTTCGTCGCGTTTTCCGTGGCTCCTTTGGTCCCTCGGCCTTGCATTCTCACTTGCCTTTACGCCTTTTGGCCCTTAAATCCCTAGTTCCAATCTCACAGTCACTTGTGCCATGATCCCGCAACCTCCTGTGCGACGATCGCCTGGCCGGTCTCGTCGCCATCTTGTTTTGCGCCAGTCTCCTTCTCTTGTCGTACCATCTTTCTAGCCCACAGTACTACACATGGTTTGGCTTCCAAAATTTGCTTACTAAACTTTGTTTACACTCATTCCCATTCATTCGCTGCATTTTATCGCTCGGCTACGTGTGCGTAGCGATTGCGATCGCCCTTCTTTGTTGTATTTACACGTGGCGTTACTCAGCACCTTTTGTCACGGTGCTGTGATTTCACACGCACGGTTTTCGATCCTCTGGCGCGTTTTTATATCACTGTGCGGGGCTTCGTTTACATTGTGTTACTATTGTTTACTAGTGTGTTTGTCTCCCCGCACGGCCGATCGACTTGACTACCCCTGCCTCGATCGACCGTCGTGTCTCCCCTTTGTGATCGTGTGCTCCGGTTTTGCTTGGCGCCATTGCCCAAAATGGTGAAGGACTCGGTTGGGCCGAGCCACTCTAACGTTCAGAGTTCGCTCTCTTTCCCAGAGGACCCACGAGTCGGTTCCAACCCTGAGCAAACCGTTCTTTCCTCGGGAGAACGGACGGCCGTGGTAGACAGAGATGACCTTCCCGCGGAGGGGACGCGGGACTCTCCCTCCTCTGCCCGACCACCAGACGCACGACCGTTGCGTTCGAAAGGTACAAGGCAAGCGGCTGCTATTAGCAAATGTTTATCTTTCGACCTGCCCAGAAAATCAAAGGGCAAGGCCCCCCTTAAGGGACCCAGTCAAGCCAAAACTTCCCAGCGGAATTCCGCTTCTCCTTTGGCCACCTTGCCTTCTACCTTTCCATCGCATAGCGAGACATCAATCTACTATGCCGAGTCACGCGACCCTCGGCCCCCGGGGACCTTTGCCGAGGCGCGGACAGGCACGGGTGACGGTTTTGGTCAGGAACCACCACCCGTCACTCGCCTCTATGAGACACGCGTGTCCAGTTCTCCCCCCCATCTGGACTCGCATCTCACGACGCTCATCCCCACCGTGCACAGGTGCAGCCAACACCCCTGCACACAAGGAGCGTCCCGATACCTCCGGACGCAGTTTTATGTTCACGTCATGGCAAGACCATGCACATGACCATAATTCTGGGCATATATGGCCACACCGAGTTCTGACACCGGTTGTGACCATACCCAAAGACGGCTGACAAACCCCGCTCGACCGTCACAGGTTCCCCTAGGGGCTCAGGACATTGGGGGACCGACCTACTCGGCCCCCCTTTTGGGCAACCTCCTCGGTCCCGTTCTTCCGGGGGGAGGATCTACCAGCGGGACCAAGGGTAACCTGGCCTATCCCCCTGGGGGGCACGGGGGGGGGGGGGGGGGGGGGGGGGGGGGGGGGGACAAACCATGGTCTCACTCTACACTCTATCCCCCCCCCTGCTGCTCCAGGTTACCCCGGTCCCCGGGGAGTCCCTGCACAGAACCCTGGGCCGCCACAGCCCACTTATCTCCCCGGAGACCAGTGGCTCTATTCCCCGAGAGAGACCAGTGGCTTAATACCCACACCCACTCAGACCAGCTGTATGGTTGATTGTGGCACCCAGCCTCTTATACCTGGGTTGACCTGGGTCTCCCACCTCGGGCGCTGTCCGATCGGCAGGCTGGGCTCTTCCCACCCTAGCCTGGCTGCCGAGCACAGAGCCCACCCGCCCCCCCCCTCCACCCAACGAGGGCGGGACCCTCACGCACCCGCGCAGATGCCCCCTGAGGAAGACCCCTTCCAACCTTCCCAGGAACACGACCCTCCCACAGCCTGAGGACGACGACGATGATGAGCTCTTCTTATCTTTATATGATATTCGCACCATTGAACGGTTTCGACCGGACTTGGTGTCGAGGGAGGCCCCTCCCTCTGCCGATATCCTGGCCTTCCCTGAGATCGTCGGGCCGCCCCCAGCCCAGCGCTCCAAACTAAGGATCGTCGCACCTCAATCCCTTACATCGCTGTAGGAGAGTCCGGCAAAACGCACCAGGGGTGCAGACGCCGTCCCCCCACCGGGTCAAGACCTTTCCCTGGCGCCCAATGCGCCCCCCCCGTCGGCTCCCTCCTCGGGACCCGCAGGAGGCATCCGGTTACCTCCCTCTTTGCGGACAATCCAGCAACCAGGGAGTGGGCCATCTCCCAAGCAGATTGTCGCCTGATCCCCAACCAGGCCCCCCCTACTTCGGGCACCATCTCCTTTAAAGCTTTAAAGGACTGGGACCGAGTAGCCTGGATGGGCATTTTATACACCACTGCAGGGCACGCCTATCTTAGCATGCTTTTGCAGCGGGCGGAGGTACTCTGGCCTGGGGATGACGGCGCTGTCCCAGTGGGTACGGACACGGGCTCCGAACCACACCACGAGGACGGATCTCACTTATTCATTCAGCGATCCCTTTATGCGACACCAGGTCAACAGGATATCGCATCACCTATCGGCTGCGGCGGACAGCGCAGCAACAAGCCACTTCAATTGCCTGCTAGTGGCCAGAGACGCGGTGCTAGCACGCTCCTCACTCACCCCAGCGCTCAAGGCATCCCTACGGTGTGTCCTGGGCCAGGATCACTCATTCTTTGGCGAGTACTCTACCACGGCTATGTCCCTTTCGGTCGAGGGAACGCAAGCAGGCGGCATCCTTTGCTCCCGGCCTCAGCCACGCCCTTCTAGGCCCCCCTATCGGGCTTACCCCAGGTCCACCAGACCCACTCCGTATCCCAGGCAGGCCCCATCTCACACCACTGGACCTGCCAAGCGCCCACAAAATTCGCCGAGGTCTAAACCGAAACCTTGCCAACAAAATTTTCGGTTCGGCCAACAGGCACGCCCTCGCCGGTGACTAGAGGACTCACCCGAAGTGGGCACGGAGCAGGCCCAGCCAGCCCCCATCAAGACACCGGACCCCTGTCCCCCTCCCCCCCCCCCACCCGGACCATCGGCCCCCGTGGCGGGCTACCTCTCCCGGCACGCCGCAGTGGCAACGTATGGGACTCAGCCCCTGGGTAGTGTCGGTTTTTGCAGGATGGGTTTCGCCTACCTTGGGCTCACGGTCGCCCTCCCCTCATGCGTTCTCCTCCTCCCCCCCAGCAAACCCCCCCCTGCCCAGGCGGACGCCCTTCGCCTGGAAGTCCTAGAACTCCTCCAGAAAGGGGCCATCACCGGAATTCCCAGCCCAACCCCGGGTTTTACTCCCACCTATTCATGATCCCCAAACTCTCGGGGGGGATGGAGGCCCATCCTCGACCTCTCGCCCCTCAACAAGTTCCTCGGACCCACCAAGTTCAAGATGGACACGCCCTCCCAGATCAGGGACTCCATCCACCAGCTAGATTGGGCTACCTCCATAGATCTGAAGGATGCGTACTTCCAGATCCTCATTCACCCTGCCCACAGACGTTACCTCCGGTTCGTCTGGCGAGGTCGAGTGTTCCAGTTCAAAGCTCTCCCCTTTGGTCTCTCCCTGGCACCCTTCCTCTTCACGAAGGTTGTCAAGGAGATGGCCGCCCTGGCCAGGCAGGAGGACATTCGCCTCCTGGTTTACCTCGACGACTGGCTTGTCCTAGCCTCCTCCCAGGCTCAGTGCCGAGCCCACACCACTCGCCTCCTCAGTCTCTGTTCCACCCTGGGGTTTGTAACCAACCCCCGCAAATGTGAACTCATTCCCAGTCAGAGGTTCTCCTTCCTTGGCATGACTTTCGACATGATTTCCATGCAGGTCGCCCCGACCCCAGAGGTCCGCCCGGATAGTGGACCTCATCTCTCGCCTCCGAGGAGCATCCCACACCTCGGACAGAACTCTGTCCTTCCTCTTAGGGATGATGGAGTCCCTTTCAGCCCTCATTCCGCTGGGTCGGGTCCCCAAACGCCAGCTGCAGAGGGAGTTCCGTCGTCATTGGTCCCAGACCTCGGACCGCTGGGACCAGACCATTCCCCTCGGCCACTGGTTCTCTTGCGCCACAGACGAGTGGCTCAATCCGGCCTCCCTGACCACCGGTTTTTTTCCAATCTCTCTCCCAACTCAGTCTCTCGAACTGTACACAGACGCCTCCAACTCGGGCTGGGGGGCCCACTTGGAGGACAGTCATGCCTCTCGGGGGTGTGGGACGCACAGACGGCACGCCTCCACATCAACATATTAGAATTGGAAGCGGTCAGGATGCCCTCCTCCACTTCCAACATCTAATCTCTCACCCGACTTATTCTCCTCCTCACGGACAACACGTCGGTAGCCCATTACGTCAACAAGGGGGGGGAGGGCTCACTCCATCATCAGCTTCTCTCTGCGGACAGAGGCCCTCCTTCGCTGGTGCCACGCACGGGGAACCACCCTCTGTGCGAGACACATAGCGGGGACACGCAACATCCTGGCAGACTCTCTCAGCCGCTCAGGGACCCTTCTGCACACAGAGTGGACCCTGAACAAGCTGACACTAACCACGGTATGGGAGAGCACTGGTTCAAGCCCATGGTCGACCTCTTTGCGACCCGGTTCAACCATCGGTTTCCTGTGTATGTCTCTCCCGTCCCCGATCCCCGAGCGTACGCGGTCGTCGATGCGCTCTCCCTCCCTTGGACGGGACTCATAGCATTCGCCTTTCCCCCCTTCCCCATACTCCACAAAGTGATCAGGAAGGCGAGGCTGGAGAGACCCAGACTCTCCTCATAACCCCATGGTGGCCGACACAGTCGTGGTTTCCAGACCTCGGTCCCTAACTCACGTTCCCCCACTCCAGCTAGCCCCTCCGTGGGATTTGCTCAGACAACCTCGCTCGGGCCTCCCTCACTCCAACCCCCAGATGCTTCGCCTACACGCTTGGCTTCTATGCCAGCCAAATTGCGAACACGGTCCCCGCCGCCCCTCCGACAGACCCCGGTCTGTCCTAGATATCCTGACAGAAGCTGGGGCATCGCAGGGACTACGGGACTTGGCCCGGCCTCACGTAGGACCAGCACCGAGTCCCTCTACAATTACCGATGGGAAAGATGGGTCACGTGGTGCACGGCTAACTCGGTCCCCTACCTCCACCCCTCCAACATCCAGATAGGCAATTTCCTGTCCCACCTTTCGTCCTCTTGGAAGCTCTCTGCTAGCTCCATTCGGGGCTACAGATCGGCCGTATGCACCACCATCCGACAGCTCAGCCGCCCATCTTTCGAAAATGACATTCTCCTCAGAGAACTATCTTGGGGGGTTGCCCTACGGGAAGCTCAGTCTGCTAGGCGCGCTCTCATGTGGGACCTCTTTCTGGTACTTGACGTCCTCAGAAAACCCCTTTCGAGCCCCTACGCTCCCTACCCTTTGACCTTCTCTCTCCTTCAAGACCACCTTCCTTCTCTCCCTGGCCTCAGCCAGAAGGCAAAGTGAGATTCATGCCCTTAGCGGCGATCCACGGGACATCGCCTTTCACAGAGACGGCTCGGTCTCGCTGAAGTTCCTGCCTGAGTTCTTAGCTAAGAACCAGGAACCGGGCATGGCCTCTCTTCCCTATCCCTAGCGGATATCTTAGGCAGCGAGCGTGGCGGGGACATGGACCTGTGCCCCTCTAGGTGCCTCAGATACTACTGGGAATGTTCACGCCCCAGGCGTTCCTCTCAGAGACGCCTTCTTATTTCCATCAACCCCAACAACAAGAAAGACATCTCGGCAGGCACTATCTCTAGGTGGCTATCCAATACTATAAGATCTGCCTATGCCCAGGTGTCCAAGGACCTCTCAGCCCTTTTCCCCCCGAGCCCATGAGGTCAGAGCGCTGGCCATGTCCACAGCGTTCCAGCACTCTGTCCCCTTGCGCCATCTCCTGGAGGCAGCCTACTGGCGTTCGGAGAACCCTTTCATAAACTTTTATTTACATCCGCATGACCAGGGCTGACGGTTCTAAAGGGATTTCCTTTGTGGCGGCCAATGCAGCCATATCGGTTTACCCCAAGAACCATTAGGGCGCTCGGCCCTCCTATTCCTTTAAATTCTGCTGTGGTCTGACATGGTATAGTATACGACGCCAAAATGGGGAGTTTTTGCATTATACTCCCTGTTTGGCTAAGTATACTTACCATGTCAGACTCTAATGCCCGTCCTACCTTCCCCTCTAGCACCAAGGTTCCTTGGGGGTGCCTTGCGCGCAGGCCTCATTGAATGACGTACAGTAAACGAACATCGGCATCTTCCGTAGGCGGAAGTAGGGTGGGCGTCACGTGACTATCTTATGACTGCATTCGCCACAAAACTTCGGCCTGACAGAGCTGACTGACAGCAGTTTAATGCTATGGTCTGACATGGTAAGTATACTTAGCCAAACAGGGAGTATAATACAAACTCCCCATATTGTTGCATACTCTTTTCTATTTGTTCACAAAGCATTCTGAGTTGTGTTAAGGTTAAACAGAACAAGGTGTTATGATACAGATCTTTTATCATGGTATGTGTCTTTGCAACTATAAGTGCTAAAAAGGTTGCTGTTGATAAAGACATGACAATGGCGTTTGTGTGCAGAAGTGTGCATGTATATCCAAGAGAGTGCATTTCGCCATTACTGGTGCTTAAAGACTGTTAAATTAGTGTTAAATCTATCTTTACTCTTTCTTAGTCATGGTATCTCTAAACTGGAACTCTGTCTACACCTGAAATTTTGAATTCTTCACGCTGTTTATCATGCATATTTTGTTTTTCTGTTGTAGCCATTTCACAGATTTTCTGTATGTAACATGGAATCTCTTAACATCTTGGTGTTTTTGCCATTTCTTAACATGTGGTCCCCTCATGCTGGCCTATTTTCTTTCCTTTGTGACAGAAATCTTGTCAGAAGGTAAATAAGGTAGCTGAAAAATGTTGTGGGTGGTAACATACATGTCCTAACATTGGTGTTGTGTTGGATGAATGGCAATCTTGCTGGCATGGAAGGAGTACTGAACTGATGTTTTGGCCATACTGAACTGGAGTGTGCTGCATATTTTTTACTCTTATTGAGTGTGGAAATGTGTGTGTGGCAGTTCACATGATGTAGTGTGTGTTTTTTCTTTGGGGCAGGGGAGGGAGGGGGTGGTTTGCAATTCATTGGAGTATATTTGTTATTTTCATTGTGGAACTTCAGCTTACAGCATTAAAAGAAATGTCATGAAAAAGGTACACAGTTCTGCACCAACATGTGATTGAAAAAGAATGTGTGTATGTGTGTGTGTGTGTGTGTTATACTGGCATTAAAAGTATTTAAAATAATGTAGCTTTTTAAAAAAAAAAAAAAAAAAAAGTGTGATCCTGATATGAATTTTGTTACATGTCATCAGCTTATACACTTAGACAAGGTACTTTTTTTTTTTTCATTTACAGGCATGTTATATTCCATCCTATTTGTAGTTTGGTACTTTTTTTCATTTACAGGCATGTTATATTCCATCCTATTTGTAGTTTTTGAAAACAGCGAGCAGTTTTGCTGAAGGCTGCCATGTGAATGTTGGGTTTTTTTTTTTTTTTTTCTTTCTTTTTTCCATTTATTGAGGAAGAAGTGATTCGAAGCTCGAAAAAGAAATGCTTTTTTTTTTCCCTCCCTCCCCCCCCCCCCCCCCCCCCCCTCTTTTTTTTTTTTTATATCAAGGAAGAAGTGAATCAAATATGTCAAATTTACACTTTGTTGTCTATCACCTGTGGCACAGATTCTTATCACTGGCATTTTTTTTTTCTAAGTGCATTGCAACTGAGCATCATGGCTCTTGCAAATATCCATCTGCTGTGCATACAGGAACAGTGGAGATTTCGATTTAAAAAAGAAAAGTATGTGAGCTGCTGTGCTGATATGAAGTAAATGTAGAGACAATTTGAACATTCGTAAGGAGAAGCATTTTCATAAACCAAATATAGACCTTTTAATAGTTTACCCCTAACCATTGTTACAAAGTGACTTGATTTTAAGTTGGACTGGATGAAACATCAGCTCACTTTCATTCCAGACATGGACAGAGTTGTTATTTTCTGTATACTTTGAAGCAACACTTTTTTTCTCCCCTTCTTCTTAAAACATGATTGTCAAGTTTATATGCATCTGGTTTGAAATAATGATTGCAGAAATAAGAATAGGAAGGAAGGGTCATTAGGAATAAATTCAAAGGCTGTTAAAATAAGAGCACCAGTTTGGCATTTTTTGGTCACATTCAGTGCCAAAATGTCTCTGTAACAGTGGTAAGGCTTTGTGTGAGATGCTTTTTAATTATTTTTTACTTGGATGTGGGAAAAGGGAGGGGGGATGGGGTGGGCATTTAATCCTCATTTCCTCTTGCAGTAAAATCACTACAGAATGATTTGTGTTTGGGTCAGAAAAGGAGAGCTAGGCGGTGCAAAATGGTGAGAGGTCTCAGTTGTTGGATAGGTGCTGATGGTTGGCAGATTGTGTGTTTGTATGTTTTTTTTTCTGTTTTTTTTTACATTTTTTAAAAAAACTAATTGTTTGATCGTCTAGTCATCTGTTGATGATGGTTTACTCTTTTGATTATCTTGTGCAGACCTGTTGATGGTCATGTAATTGATTGCATTTATCTAGTGTTTTTCATCATCGTTGGATTTGTAGTTATTTCCTTGTCATTTTGTGTTGGTGGTTTTTGTGGTGATTGCACTGTTCTGATGCTGTTCTTGGCATGCTGGCAGTCATTCACAAGGGGACACAACAGTGTTGCCTTCACATGGTTAGCATAGTGTATGTGGAGGGGGTAATGAGAAAGAAAAGGAAAGGATAGGAGGGGAGATTAACGGGGAAGAGAATTTTGTGGTTATCAAATTCAGAATGTCCTATTTGTTGCTTTTTTTTCTGTTGTTGATCTCCACAGTTCTCTATCCTAAGTCATTTTCAACACACATGAAGATGTTGTCTATCAATCCTTTGTGTGTTGTTTGTCCAAGACATTTATCTGTCTGCCGCCACCATCCATTCAATCTGAGCTCTGTTCTTTGCTTTATGAGACCCCATCCTGATCTCCTAATTCTGCGCATCTGAAACAATAAACCAGGAGTGAGTGAGAGGGGGGGGGGGGGTAAGGGCACTTTTCAGGTTCAGGCCAGAAATCCAGCCTATGAGAGATCTGAATTTCAGGCCTAGTGAAATCTTGTGCTATTCAATTCAGGCCTTGCTCAAGGGCAGATACTTGTCAGGATCTGGCAGGAAATCGGGCGTATAAAACACTGTGAAAATCACCTTAAAGACGAGCCATGGATAGCTGACAAACTGCTTCAGCCTTAATATGTTGAGAGCCTAGTTTTTCTCAGTTTTGCCAGGGTTTGTTTGTGTAAATAATGGTGAACACTTGTGTGCAGCAAAAAGCAGTTTACCATTTGGAATGGTCAAAACCTAGTTATGGCATCATCAGGACCATCTTTGATAAAGAAACAAAAGCACACGTAGACTGAAAAAAGGGGATAGCCATAAGAACTGCACATAAAGAGAGCTATCACAACATGTTATACAGTATGTTAAATACCCATTCATGCCTTGTACCAGCTGACCAAGACTGGACCAGGTATATGGCCTATAATCTAGAAAGATTACCATTTTATAAACTTTGTCATGATTACACAAAAAACTGGACGAGCATGCGGTGTTTTAGAGCCAGTGTTCGATGTTTCAAAGTGCTGTCCTACGTTTTTTCGCTAGAAACTGAAAGATTATAATCCCTGTTTGATCTCTTTGTAGATAAATGAGACTAAGAAGGATCTTAAGTGTTATTTCACATTAGCGTGAGTCTTTAGTGTAGATGATTATGGCAAACAGCATGGGACTTCTGTCACTAACATAGACCTCGGTTCTCTGTGTGGGGAGAAGGGGGGGGGGGGGGGGATATGTTTGTGTGAGGGTAAATAGTGAAGATAGCATTAAATTGAAGACGACTTTGATTCTCTCTTCCCTCGCCGCTCGCTCGCTTTCTCTCTCTCTCTCTCCTCTCTCTCTCTCTCTCTTAGTGTGTCTCACTTTTTTCTATTCTTCCTTTTGCTCTGTCTTTTCAAGAGCACAAAGTGCTATAAGTGTGTGGAGATAGAATGAGAATGCCAGGGTTATAAATCTCGTTTTCTGCAAGTGTATGTGTGTGTGGGGAGGGGGGGAAGGAGAGGAGGACTGACTAAATAGAGAGCAACACCTGCCTGGATCAGGTGGTATGACTGATATTAGGGAATGCTTGCATCTTATGTTTTGAGGCAATGCTCATCTTGCGCTCTCTGTGTGTGAAAAACACTAACAAGATAGCATTTTTGTCATGAGCTTTCGCAATTGCTTGTTGGTAAAGTTTCCCAAACATGGCTTTTTTTTGTGCGGAGAAGGGATTCACAGAGACAGTATTGAGTACACAGTGTAGGTTTAATTTCATGTATGAAAGCTGAGAGTTACCTGACTGGAAATACATAATGCATTATGTATTCATTTGTTGCCCCAAGACAGTAGGTTGTAGGTGCTGGAGCAGCCTTCTATTCTCAGTCACGTACGAAAGGGTAGAGGTGTTGTAACCAGCCCAGTCCTTTGTGGGAGACAGAGAAGTTACATAAAGGCAGTAACTGTAATTTTTTATTTCTATAGAAGGTGATTTTATTGAAAATGATTGCATCTCTAAATTTTCAGCTTGGAATTATCCTCTGCCCCCTACCCCCTCCCCTTTCTAATAAACACCTCCCACTCCCCCACTCCCCCAAATTGATTTGTAGAGGTTGCATTTCTTTCCTTTTAAAAAGAATCATTGTAGTGTTATTGATGTCGAGCATCCTTGTATGCTTTTATATAATTGTACATAATCAGCATGTATACTATTTTTCTTCTTGTACTGTGTACAAGCATATGAAGTTATATTAGTATGTTGTAAAATATCTAACAGTTTTCATACCTCAAGTTTTTTCAAGCCTACTTTTGACAGTGTACAGGAAGAGGAAATCCTGCGGTTTTTTTTGTTTGTTTGTTTGTTTGGTTAGTTGTTTTTTTTTTTTTTTTTTTAAAGGTTTTTGCTTTATTTTGTTACAGTTTGCACATACAATTCAGATCTTATATTTGATGACATTTCAGTGAAAGAAATCCTGCTGTCTGCTTTTCTTCGTCTGATCATTGGAAGTGTTGTGTAAATGTATTACTTTACATATTTGAACATATTTGAACACACACACACACACACACACACACACACACACACACACACTTTGTCTGTCTGTCTGACTGTTTGTCTGTCTGTCTGTCCTCTCTCTCTCTCTCTCCCTCTCTCTCTCTCTCCCCATTATGTTTCTTAATGATTTGTGTACAACATTATTACATTTTCAGGCAAGAGGAGCAGATTA